>JASFDF010000118.1:6422-53646 GCA_036937115.1 Nidularia sp. FH-822889
ACGATTAGATCTCGACTGCATAGGATGGCACTCGCCTTCGGATCCCTATGAGTCACGGCCCTTCAATGACGTAGTTTCTTTACTAAAGCACCTTTAGGAGAGATGTCCCCTCACTTATCGAGAAACTAATGGGATCTCACCCCAGAATAGGCTCTACGGGACAGTGTAGCGACCAGTCGAGCCATATATCGGCATTGCGGAGGAGCGCGGATCTTCGCTGTTTCATGAACAATATCCTGTCATTCCGCAAACCGATGAAAGACGGTACTATTTGGACACTGTCTCATCTGTTGTACAATATATCTATTAGTATACATGTAAATGCGTACAACGAGGCTAATGTATGACTTGATCTTGTTGTGAACTTTCAGGTTGATTCTTTCTATGTATGCATCCTCTACCACTGTCGTAATGAAAGATCATACCAGACAGAAGTTAGCAGATGATACCACAGCGACAGAGACCACAATGTACCGAACGCCAATGGTGCATTCCCTGGGCTTCCAGCGTCCCTTCGGCCTGCCGAGTTGGCTGCAGTCACCGTTTCTGTTGGTGCAGGGACATTCACTGCTTCTGCGATTGTGGTGGTCTGCAAGGACACTGCGCTGCCAATATAGCTCGTTGAATACGCTGTGTCTGTGAAGGTTTTCGTGTCCGAAGCGCCAGTCAAGACATTTACAAGTTCATATTTCTCCTTGCAGTAGACTCTGTTCGTAAAACTACAAAATGTGGAGGCGCTAGGTTCGGTATGTAATATTCCAGAAGCGTCTTTGAAGGCGTCTAAACCGCCATGATCCGTCAATAGGTTTCGTTGACAATGGAGAGTGATGACGCACAGGCAACCGTGGTAGGTGTGCTGATTAAAGTCTCTATATGGGCACTGTCGATATATACGTTCAAGCTGGCGACTTGGCTTACGACGTAAGTTGTCGTCCCGTCGTCTGCTATTCCTCCTGCGGAGACTCAAGAATCGTTCCAAAAACTATATTAGAATATTTTGTGGGCGTTGGAGAATCGACTCTGTATAAGATAACGGTGTTGGAATTACAAACCGCCGATTAGACATTATGCGGGCCACAAGACTATTAGTGGACTCGCAGATCATTTATTTGGACTTAGTATTGCGGGCATTCAGTGCTCCGCTATGTATTGTATTTTGTTCATTTTTGTGGCTGAAGCTATGCTACTCATTCTAACATTGCAGTCTACTTTAGTATTCTGCATTGGTATCTTTACGGTTTCTTTAGTATTTATACTTCGTAATTACTTATGATCACCTCAGTCTGTTCTACATTGACTGAGGTGAGAACTTACTGTTGTTTTATTTCTATTCGACTCACTGATTATCTCGTAGCTATTATTCTTCCAATAGGTTAGCTACTAAATAAAGTCTATTCTACATTGACTGAGCTATTAATCTTCCAATAAACGGTGACATCCAGAACAAGGTTGCTACATACTGCAAAGAATCGGCGTTCAATGGTTTGTGAAAGCTAGCCGGTAAGTGTATAGTGATTCGAAACAATGTGCTCACCAGCTAACGCTAGAATTAATGGAAAGAGACTACTAGCTCTCTCATCGTTGTAAAGGAATGAAACGACAGGTGCGGAAGCCTTCGACTTGGACAAAAAATTTGCTCTCGGTTTCATCTCTTGGGCATACTTATACGGTTTTACTTCATTATTTCAATTTTTTTGATCGACGGATATTGCGATATGAAGCTTGGCAGTCTTGATTTGAGGTTTTGTCGACGGCGGGTAAAGACTATTTCATGACGCATTTGATTGACATAAATTTGATACCGTTCTTGTCCCGCACAAGGGTGGACCACAGCCAAACCACGAGTTACAACCAATGTATTGCGATGCACATATTCACGGATAAGCTCTATGGATTAATTTCGACCAAAATGTGTCCATTGGGGGATTGCATTCTCGTCTGTCTCAAATAGGGTTTAAATATGGCGGACGTTGTGTCGTGATGCACTTGAGTTAGAATTCATACGGCTGCAAGTGACTGAAATATTTGCTTAGTTATTAGAGGAACCCAATGATGATGAGCCTGCATTTTGTTGCACAAAAAATCAGTATCGTCCAGTATTCGTTCGGCGATAGTTCCTTTACTCACACTTCAACAATGATACTTACGTAAAATACCACTAATTATCTCACATTCAAACTTCAGAAAATGTTTAAAGCCAAAAGATACAGTATATGACAGAGGAAAGCGAGTCTCGGTCCTGGAATAAAGTTCTAAGTATGTGGCACAGGGTAGGTGAGATATGGATGGCTTCTGAGCTCAGAAGCAGTAGGCCGTTCATCGGGTTCACTTGAGTAAAAAGTTAAGTTAGAATGTGATAATCACTACGGCTACTTATGTCACTCACATGATAAAGCATTTCTTCCTGAAATCGTCAGCGAGGTCTGAAAGAATTAAATCTTTGGGAGCAGGGGGCGGTATCCGCTGAGAGAGCTGAAGGTAATAAATCAAGATTAGGAAGCCACGCTTTGCAATGAAGTACAATTTACCTTGAACATAACAGCGATAGCCTCTTCCTGTGCCCAAGGTCCCTCCCCGGTCCACATCTCTAGTACGGTACATCCAAGACTCCATATATCTACCTTAGGTGTATAGCCTTTCTCTCGAATAGTTAGAAGTTCCGGAGCCATGGAAAAGAGCATAGTATTGACAGGAGAGGTGGATAAACCACCGTCTTGCGTAAATTCAGCGGTTGAGAAATCTGATATTTTGCATTCCCCTCCTGAACCGACAAGGACATTGGTCGAATTCAAGTTCTGACAATCAGCGTGAGTAATAGCAAGCTCTAGAGAGAAAATGTATATACCAAATGTATAATTCCTTTTGAGTGAAGATATGCAAGACCATTCAAGATATCAGACGTGAATGATATAGTCAGACGATCCTCCAAGCGTCCATAGTCAATTAGTAGCGTTTCTATTGACCCTCCGGGGACATATTCCAGAAATCTGTAAAGTAGGTGTCAATGCAAACCTTATTTACAACAAAAAGGTACCACTAACAAGTTCATCATAGTAGGCGATGGCGTCACTGCAAATCCGAGATACTGAACAATATTGGGATGGTCAAGACCCTTCAAGATCGTGCTCTCTTTCTCCAAAGCTTTGACTGCATTCTGCTGTTGGGTCTTAGTATCATTGTCAATCTCGGGAACCTCGACTTGTTTCACAGCTATCATGTCCCCAGTAGTGGTGTTAAGGGCAACATGCATTTTCCAATAGAGGCCCTGAGTGATGAGATCTCCGCGAACCCACTGAACTGTGGATGCATTGGATGATAAGTTCAGACGAGATACGCAGATCCCAAGCAAAGCTTACATCCAGACGAAGAACCTTGAATCTCAGCGTCATTCGGATCCATCCGGATTGGCAGTTAGAGCAGTTAATACTGCAGTAGATTGTGGTAGATCAGAAGTTAAGGTCGCAGCGGACCCGGAACTCTTGAGTAAGGAACTCTTGTACTGGAGGTTACTAAGTATTAGTAAGCGCTTAATACGACCCTTTTTAACAAGGCAACGCCAAGCGCAAATAGCTGTGAGAAAGCAAGATAATGCCCGTTGCTATGGCGATCTAGTAGATACGCAATGCTCACCGATGTAACAATAGTGGTCGCTCAATAGAAATTTGCAGTACTACACGTACGATTGTGTCAGTATGACATGGCAACAATATCTTACATGGAATGTTAGGGAGAATAATAATAGGATGTGAGCAATGTTAGCTGATACTTGATTGTAGATTAAAGTGCTACCAATACTGGTACGTACTTTAATCGTTGATACATGGTGTATATATGTGTGCTTAATGGAGCTCGAATATGAACAAGAAAAACCTGATATTTCAGTAGTCCTAAAAGTTTCTCCATGATTCCGGATCCTTTTTACATCACAGTGCTAGCCTACGCCTCCATGAATGTAAAGATAAAACAAAATACAGATAGCGTTCGAGAGTTCGACCAATTACTACGTCAAAGAGCAATAAGAATCTCTCCGGTCATTTACTGAATGCAATACTGAAAAAACACCCTCTATTCTACATTGGCTCGCTCAACACTTTTAGATGGTATTTCTTCACAAGAAATTATTCACATGGTGTAAGTCGACCTATTGGTATGTGGCGATACAAGAACGCAATGAATAGCTATCCGGGAGTAGTAGCATGGAATGAAACAAGGAGCCATAGAATGATGCTGATGAGCGGCGGTAACTGTTAAAATGAAAGTACGTGCTTCGTAGTCGATCACAAAGCAATGGAATTCATGTTGAGTTCGAGAGGCAAAGGTATGCGTAATTGCATGCAAAGTAGACTACTATATCTTACTTGACGAAAAAAAAACCCAGTCAAGTGCTAACAGCAATGAGCAGGCCATTTCCATGGCGAGCTTAAGGATAAAGTGATAAGTACGAAATAGTGGGAGGAAAGTAAACACAAGGATTAGTGTATGAGAATGTTTCGGAAGAATACATGCGTTCAGATGGCCCGTTTACGGCTTTTAAATTTGAAGTCCATAACTATGTGGTTGGATAGCGCATTAACCGCACGATGTTAGTCTAGTACTAATAGGGCCGCACGCCACAGCTGTATTGAAGGCGATACGGCAACCATAATACGGCCTCCGTACCCGTACCGTCGACGAATTTTGCGTGCCATTTTACGGCCATATTTATATGGCATTGATATGGCTACTATGTCAAATCTCGCTGGGATTGAGAAAATCATGTTGTTCCATCTAGAATCACTAAAAGAAGCTAATCAGGCACTTACTTTTTTCTTCCTGGTCGTCGGTATCGATGGCATACAGCATATGGTACACCAAACCTGTCGCTGTACAGGTATCGTCAAGGCCTCTGAAGTGTACGGAATATGGCCGTAAATTATACGGCAACGGTACGGTGTGCAGCCCTCAGTGCTGAGCACAGATAAATTAAAGGAACTTATGTACAGCCCATGCGAATTATTAAGCTCTGGGTAGTCCAAAATACTTCTCTCATAATTGGAGCTGCTCGGTCGCAAGATAGCTACTAATTCGAAGATATCCATGGCATCTGGCCTTGGATTTTGCGCTGGCAATCCATCGCAGCAGGCAAGGCCCACATTGGCCAAAGTTGTTAGTTCAGTTTAATTTTGGTTTCCAGCAGTTTACAATTGCTTGGTTTCGCTCTTGCAGCAATGTAAGGCAAATAAGTGTGAAATACTGTGGACAGGTACCCGCAGCTTTCCAAGTCCCAGTACCACTTCTCACGATCTCTGATTTCCGCCAATTCCGCCATTGTATTTGGCTGTGCTTGAACTGCAAGGCCACAAAGAATTCCCACAGTTCGAAGTTCGAAATTCGGCTCCGGCATCTGCCTCTTACTGCTTCCGCTCAAAACGTTATGCTGCTAGCCTCATGGAAAGCTCGCGATTGTTACGAATTGAGGCATAAAGGAGAGGACGAAGTGTGTATGTTCTTCATATTCAATACGAACCTCCGTTTGTGGCTTCAAATGGACAAACATGACGCGGTGGTGTGATCAAAGTGTGACATGATGGGAATGGGCTGAAAATTTTCAAATTTTGTCCTATTTCGTCGTACTTGTTGATGGACCTACAATTGACCTCCAATACTCCACCTCCAGAACGGTGGCCATTCCTTCACACAAAGCCAACGCGACGAACATTTTCTGGGATCCTACTCTCACTGTCGTGATCTTTGGGAGATCTCATCTGGCGGTGATAGCTCCAATTTGGTGTCAGAAGGCCGCGTCACAGCCATCACGGCGTCCTCGTGGTTTCCGTGCTGCATTGGTTTGGTAGAAGAGCTGAGGGCTCCGCAAGTGTCTTCCTCTATTCCCCCTGGCATCTCATCTTTCGGAAATTAATCCGCTGTGATTCTGGGTACTCATGTACGCCGAGGATGGGGCCTACATCCTGCGGCTACCGCTAGAAATACTGCAACTAATTATCGACATCGTCCCTCCTACAAGTCACCCTTCGCTCTGCAGAATTTCGAAGCTCATACACTCATTGACTATTCGCTCACTATATCGTTATATTTCGTTGACCGACTCCTCCTCCGTCGTTGGTTGCTGTCACACTCTGGTCCAACATCCTAGTACAGCTCGGCTCGTTCGAAGTTTCTCCATCTCATACATGTTCGTTTGTCCATCATTGTCACGGCCGTTTGTTATCGACTCACATACATCGTTGTAGATTGGATGAATCGCCCGATTTGATATTTTTTTCGTCTTATTATACTCTTATTCGGAAAGCACTGGCATCCATGGCCGAGATCCAGGAGCTCAAATTATTCGTTCATGATACCAATTATCTTGTCATATTCGATCACTTGACCTTTTCCAATCTGCGGATCTTTGAATGCTACCTACCTCTTACGCAGAAGCTGGTGGGGTTCCTAGACCGTCACCAAAAAATCCACTATTTGCAACTCTCGCCGCACGACGACATCATCCATGAGGATCTAGCTCTCTTGGACTGCGTTCCGCAATTTCAACTTCCCCGGCTTCAATATTTCGTGGCCAACAGTGCAAGTTTCTCCTCACTTGGTTCCGAGGCAGCTCTACGTGCCGCTTTCATTTCCTGGGATACAATCGACACACCCACAGAGGCTATATCTGCGCTTGAACGGACAAGTAGTGAGACACTAAACCTGCTCAGCTGCCGTAGGAGAGGATGGAATACCGATTTGATTGATATTATTTCGCTGAAGCTGCGAGACATCTCCATGCTCAGTGTAACCAATGTCCTAGTTGTTGATCATGAGATATCCCAGGCAAGTAAATTATTCATTCTGATACATATAGTCTTAGTTCTGATGAGTTCTTCAGGACCGTCTTCATGCTATTATGTTCTCTCTTTCTAGGTTTACGCGGCTGCAAAAACTGGTTATTCAGTGTGTCGATATGTTTGAGATGGCAATAATCAAATGTAGCCTGGACAATGATTTCGCAACTGTGACTTCCTGGGGAGAAGCATGCCCGTCTCTTATTGATATTTCTCTTCCGCGTAAGCGTTCATGCCAATTCAAAGTCCTTCATATTTCCCTAAACTCTCACTCAGATTCGAAAGGGCTATGCTGGTTCAGGATCGCCGAAAACATGTGGATTCCTGATCCTCGCAACGCAGAGGGTGTTGAATGGTTGCGCGCAAAGGTATGCTCCCGACGTTATCCAGGACTAGAGAGGGTCATGGACCTGGAGGATAGGATCAGAAAATCGACATCTGATCCTGCCCAAATCGCACAAGCTTTCGCAGCTATGCGTTTCCTGAATGCTTTATGTTTAGGAAGTGAAGACGGGGAGGATGCCGAAGAATCAAACTCGGATGAAGACGACTAAAATTTATTCCTGGAAATTTATTCTTGAGGTATTGTTTATAACCGGCAATATAAGAAGACTCCCGCCTTCAATGAACCGATATCATCGTTATTTTTCTTCTCGTCGTTAAAGCACTATTAACACGTCTTTGTGCATATCCTTTTCTCACTCATTATAGTGAACCTCTTTTTTTCGAGCTCTATTGCTTCTCCACGTCCACGATAGCTTCGTATTTATTCGCTCTCCGTTGATCCGTCAGGTTTTCGTTTGCTCTTTTATCAGTATACTTCGTGAACATACCAGCTATGCAGTACGACGTTATCATATAATTACACTTTACATTAGTGCGCTTCGATGCCCAGCTTCTTGTCAATATGGCTTACGTTACCTAGTTAATAAACAAAATTAATCCTTTGCGTCTCTGCTACGTAAAAGCGAGCAAGAAATGCATTGAAGCTATGTACATTATACAGCTTTGAGAAATAACTGTTAGCCTCCGTAGCAGTACCGGAGACGAGGAGCCTGAGAGTCGTAACACCATCGTTATATGAATCTCGTCGAAGGATTATTAATCGTGTTGCTTCTCGATGTGTCCCTCAGCAAGATTATTCAGAATATCTTCTTGAGAGTCGAGTTTCCTAATAGTGAGCCAGAAGATGAGGCCAGTGACGCCGGCAAGAACACCCATAATCCCGTAGTTCCACACGAGAAGAGGGTCAGCGGAAACGGCTAGATGACAGCTTTGAGCAACCTATTACATTTATAGGAACAAAGAAGTACTCACAGACAAACGCTTCGCCCAAAGCTGCTGAGATGGCGGATGTAAAGAGAAAGACCGACATGACGAGAGATTTCATGTTGTTGGGGGCTTTCGTGAACGCGTACTCTAATCCCGTGATAGACGCAAAGATTTCACTGAACGCAATTAAGACGTATCTACGAACAAAAATGAAGACGTAAGTATCGAGATCGACAATTAAAAGTGATAATGCTGACGATCCAGTTTGAATCCACACATTAAGGGGTGAAACAAGGGGGTTTTTATCGGTATCTTCACAAGTGGAAGCACTGTAATGGCATGGATTCGTCTAATAGCAAGTGAGTATTTCGATCAAGAGTCTGAATCAATTAATTACCTTATAAATATAGTGTTGAACGACTGAATACTCATTATTAGTTGTGCACGGGCAAAAATTTTAAGAGACTACTCACCTGCAGCCCAAATCATAGCCATAGCGCCTATCAATAACATGGATCAGTTACATCGGCTGCTGAAACGATATAGGAACTACGAACCTGTGATGAAACCCATGGTGATCTTCTTGAGAGCAGTGAACTTGATCCCAAGGCGTCGGAGACCGGGATAGATCTGGACACCACACCAGCAATGAGCATGAGAAAATGATTGATATGTATAAGAACTCACGAAAAGATCACAGATGGGAATGAAAATAATAAGTGCGAACGGATCAAGATTCGACAACACATCGTTGGGCAAACCGTGCGTAGACATAGTCGCCGCTTGAGATGTTAGGTTGTTGTTTAGTTGGTTGTAAGTAAGCCAGTAGATCGGGAACCAAGCGAATACACCGCAAGCCTTGAGTCCGCGCTTCACTTCATCAACCCATTGGTCGTCAAAGGTCATCCATGCAGGCTTAGCCTCGCCAAATTGCTTGCTTGGCTTCGCGTTCTCCCAGAAGTCTGGAGCAGTAAGGTTCCTCACTGTCGTGACAGGATTCGCGCTCCACCTTCCGCGGGCTGCGAAACGCCACAGACGAAGAGCAGTGGCAAGAACAGACCCAGTAGGCGGTGAGCGAACGTAACGGTTGCGACCGATCCATAGAACGATAGGGCACAGTAGGAACACCACGGTCGGCAGAGTATACGCGAGCCAGAATCCGACGAACTATGTTGGACATTGACGATAAGTAATGATTCGCGCCATCAAGTCCTCGGATATGCATCCACTTACTTTCTCAGAGTATGTCATTCCAATTTGACCAACTAGAGCGCCGATGTTGATGAACAGGTAGAAATACTAGTGATCCCTGTCAGCGGATAATAGATAACGGAAGCAAAGAAGCGCACCATATATACTCTAGAAACGGTCAATGAGGGGTCCACGATGACTCGCTCTCCACTCCGCGTGGTCTCCACAAACAGCTTAGTGCGTTTGTATTGTTCAGCGACAAGGGGGGAGATGTTGGACTTGAACAGCCCAGTGCCCAAGCCCATCACGATGAGCGCGACGATGAATGCACCGGTGGCGCTTTTCTCCTCGATCACTCCTGGGACGGCAGAAACGATAAGGATGATGTGACCGATGAGAGCGATGAACACCGCGATACAAATGGTATTAAAGCGGCCCAAATAGGTGTCTGCGATGTACGCTCCTAGAAGCGGGGTCACGTAACACCTATGATAGATGTCAGCCAATGATAACGGCGACGGTTGTTTTTAGACCCACCAGAATTGGTAGAAGGTTGTGAGACCTGTCGATGCACGCTGACCGAGATTAAGAGCTCCAGACTGGCCATTCGCAAATCCTGCACCGGTGTGCGACCCTTGGGGAAGAGGTTGTTGAATGAAATTCGTCTACAGATAGGTGAGTACGTTTGGTACTACACGGTGAGCGCCTTGACTTACGAAGACCACCGAGGAACCGTAGAACTAAAGAGCAGGTAAGTCCAAGTAAAAAATTGAGACAACAACGAAGCGTACTGAGAACCGTTCTGCAAGCTCCACGAATGCAATTACTGTCAAGTGAAGTTGTTAGACGTGCCAACGCACCTCTATAACTCTAAACTCACAATAAGCATTCCAGGGGATCTTGTCTGCAACTCTCCTTAAGGTCGCCCGCTCTTCCTCTGTGGGGAACTCCAAGCCATAGTGCACATCGTCGTGGTCCAATTCACCTTGGGTGAGGTGGTCGTCGGTGACAGACTTCTTCTCATCCACATATTCATGCTTAACCATCTCGGCAGTCGCTGCGATGGAAACATCCTGCTGGAGGCCGGCCATTATGGCACTCTTTGATAGCAGGAGAGACGATGAAGGTCACTTGACAGCTGGGACTAGAAGTCTGTAAGAACGGATGCGGGTGAATAAGACCTTGGGCTTTATACTTTCGCGATTTGCCACTCCAAGGCATGTGGAGATCAAAGTGTACCATGCTGTCGATTCTGTTTTTAGTTCAATTGGAATTGCGTTCATTGGCTATTCAATGGCACGAGTGCCAAAGCGTTGACAGCTGCACCGATATGCTATTTTAAGAACGACAGGGTGCGGAACCAAAAGTCGGGAGAATCTATGCACGAGATTTGAATAAGATTTGAGTAGCTACATGGAGATGCCATACATACCTGTGTGAATAAGTCGAGACGCAAAGAACGGGTTCTAGCAAGGATCTGGACATCTTCCCGACCACGAAGGCTTCAGATTTCTATGTTCTGAATAATAAAGCCACGCTCACTTTGATTGGCACCAGGCTCGAGAAGAAGAGACCGTAATAACACGGAAGCGCTGCACCCTATTCCTTGTGCTCGCGTTGACGGTGAAAGTTGGAGCGATACGGTGGGTTATGGGCTAGCTGGAAATCGACAACTGAGTAATGACACGTCCATGATAGCCGCTGGACCCGGATGTACATAACTTGAAAGCATGAGCATGTGCAAGTCCCCAAGCGCGAGTTTAGTCTTACATACCGAAGCCTTCTGAGCGTATGATTCGTTTTACATCTTGCTCTGTCGCACAGAGCAGCAGTAACAACTTCTAGTTATTGTTAAGGGCAAGTCAATGGTCGTCGAAGTCCAGAAGAAGATGCAAAAGATGTGCTTGGCGTGTGAAAAAGGATACTGAACCATAACACAGCCACAGCTCCACGTGTTCTGAAAACTTGGTAGAATGAATTTTTCAGGAACTTGCCAGCTGCTTATCTCGGGAGTGTCGTACCCGCAGTACTAAAGAAAGACTTGCTGAAGGGCGCTCGATGGTAGGAGGATACCGTTCCGGAGTCTGTAGCCAGAGTTTGTATGTATCTGGATTCTAAAGCTACGACGGGTATGATTGCATCGACGGCTATACATTGAAGGTCTTTGTTCAATTTTACATACAGTCGCGGACAAGCAAAGTCCTCCGATTTGATATCTCGGGAACCAAGAAAAATTTGGACGAACTGACTTCAGATCTGAGCTCAGGATGGCAAAATACGTCGAAAAACACATCTCCAAAGTTTTTCCCACGAGTATTTCTGTTGGCCAAATTTTTTGCCGAATTTAATGCAACTTTTTATGGTATTTTTACGCTACAATTGTGTCAAGATGCATCATGGCGGCCCGAGAAACAGTTCGATGACCCTTCTGTTTTCGAACAGCCCATGCTGCGGCTTTTTCTGTCAACCCAATCCGGTAGGCATCCATGAATCGCCAGGAACGATTCATGAAACGACGAATGACATCGGTTGGGCAAGAATTCAGCGCCTCATATATCATTACTTTCAGACTCTTCGTCACAGCAAGGTTTCATGCTGTCAGGCTTCAGGCATGTATCCCATTTATCATCCGAGTCATTGCTATCATCAGCATCCATTCCATTGTCAGATGCTTCGATACTGGCCAACTCTGGTAGAACTTCTTCAGTGCCATCTCGGGATGACTCAGCAGCATTACTGGGTTGAGCTTCATCTTGAGAGGCAACTGTAATATCTGCAGCAATTGCTTTAGGGTGATTGCAAAGGCCAGAGATATTGCGCTTTGCTTTCTTTTTGTTCACCATGTTGAGTACAAGCCTTGTAGTTCATTTGTAATTCAATTCAATACCCAATTTTTGCTGATATCAATTAATTTATCTCAGGGAAATGGCTCGATATATTGCTGCGAAATGATGGGGAACAGATCCAGCTTTCAAAAAGGAGTCGATTGCGCTATTTTTCGAGATTTTACCTAATTTTTTGATGGCTGGCCAATATTTTGACGGTCATTTTCCTTAAATGGCTATTTCTGAGAGATCGGCTCGTGCAAATGGGTTCTTGTGAGGCTCAGGATGATCAATTAGTGCATTACTATCGAATCAAATCACTTTTTCGGTCGCTGAAAACATTCCAAATTTTTAGTTGAGTTTGCTTGTCCGCGACTGTACATTATTTGCATCTAATTACAGTGCCTTGCATATCAAACTGCACATCGGATTTTTTGAAAGCTGTTTGCTTGTATTGTGGTCTGACCCTCCATCACGTTCGGGCTAAGATCCAGCAATGCACAATGTCGATTATTAGCTTGAATGCATATAGAATATATCTTTCTTGACCTTGTTCTCAACACTCAGAATAACTCTAGAAATGGCACCTCACTTATCTCAAGATCTACGACAGCGCATTATTTTTTGGTACTATGAGCAGCATAAGGATGCCCAGGAAATCGGTATCCTTGCTGGGTGCTCCATTCTCACTGTGTATAGTGTGATTTCTTTGCAACACGACTTTGGAACCGTCAACAACCCATTCTCGCAGTCTATTGCTGGACACACTCGTATTCTGAACACTGGAGATCTGGATTACATGACTTCATTGATTGATGCAAGGCCGAAAATATACCTTGATGAACTACAGCAGGAGCTTGCTGACAACAGTAACATTGAGGTGTTGATTGCAATGATTTCTTGTGCACTTCTTCAGCTTGCTATGAGCCATAAAACCTGATAAGACTAGGCATTTGAATTTCGTTCTCATTGTGAGAAGTGACAAGGAGGTTCCATGCTGTGTGTGACGGTAGCAGACCTGTCACGACTTAGTGTGGCCGACCCGGCTTTGTGTCACCGGAGTAACGGGCACTTCAGGCTGTAATGAACTAGGTATTAGTGGGACAGATAGTCCAACGGTTGCGCTGTGTGCAATTCCAGCGTGTTCCATTTTACCCGGTCGTTACACTGTGTAAGTTTCACTATCCAGCATTCAAAACTTGAAAGTGTGACCTGAAGGGAGATAGCATGATCTGAAAACAGTTCAAAAAACATATATTTCTTGAGCACAAGATATACTCAGTAGCCGTAACATCACAAGGGAGCAGGGGGCCGCTCAGAGAAACACCCGGAGAAGTGCAACGGTGAAGGTGATGGTACAGGTTCTCCGAAATTTCAAGCGTGACAATGAGTAAGCAAAGTCACAAAAAACATGACCAAGCAACTTTCAAAACATCCGCTGTGCAGTTTGATATGCGAGGCGCTGTAACAGGACCCTTGACAGTACTGCTGGAGGCCTGATCCCAAAAAGTCCGTTTGGCGCCAGTTTTATCCAGATTTTTCCTCAGGGTTCCAAATACCTCGGTTTTATCCGCAAATGCGTCAAAAAAAGCCTTTTTGCGAGATTTTCGCTTCTGAAGCTTTTTTCGGGCTTTGAGCACATTAGAATCATTCTCCGAAGCTATAGACATGTTTTAAACGCTGAATCAGCTAAAATTTAGTCTTCTTCATCCTCTACCTCTGCAGATGTCCCGCCTTCTTTCTCGAACCTACAGCTTTCACAAACGAGGCTATGTTCAGTGAGACAGGCAGTGAGTACAAAAAGCTTGTACATTCTCAATGTTAGTGGCGACGACTGCTGAAAGCTTTGTAGATGATCAAATCATTAATTTAATAAGCAAAATATGCCGAAGGGAATAGGAGGGTTATTTCTCTTGCACATAGTCACTTAGCATAGAGGTTAATTTGTGCGCTGTAGATGATTAAGATGACGGTGTAGCAATTGCGGGATCAATACCGATAGAATGAAAAAATTTGATTCAGCCGACTGTCCACTTTTATCCGGAGCCGGATCAGCCATAGCCTCAAGAGGTCGATTTCTCTGGAAAGCTTGATCACGGATTTTATCCGCGTAGACCTGAGGGTTTTTCCAAAAATTTCTCCAGTTTTACCCACACTGGTCCTGCTGTACTATCAAGGGTCCTGCTGTAACACATACACTTCGCAGATCATCATCCGGACGATATTTAACTGTGAAGTAATCGATCTTAGTGGCATCACTGCTACCACGATGCGCTCTGCCACCGTCATTTTCCATAGCCCTGTGGAGAGATAGCCTGGTTCCATCCTTCAGCGGTTTCTGAGTGGTCTCAAGCGCAATGATGATCGAACGATGCTTCTAACTCGCGGAGAAGATATTTTTGGCCACGGATCCTTATATCTCGAACCATCACAAACTGAGAGAAGTTGTAACGAATAGATCAACATAAGAATACGCAAAATGCCCACCATCTCATGCGTTCCAACTGTCTTCACCACTGCACTGCAGTGGCTTCAACCGTTTTATAGTAACCGCCCCACCGTCCACCCTATGCAGACTCTATCGTCTCAAACCTCCGACATCCCCTCGTCAGTGGGGACCCTCTGATACAGGTCTTCTGACTGCGACTCTCCAGTATCGTCGTGACAGCACGTGGAGAGAATCCGTCGAATACAGACGGTCGCGCCCAGGCAGACAAATATCGCCGCCGTGCATCCAATGGCAATTTGAAGCAGAAGAACTGGCGATGCCAGCGCCGGTGGTGCACCAACGAGCCAGAGGAAGGTTGCGATCATGGTGAAAGAGAGGAAGGCAAGCAACGCGAACTCCCGTGAGATCCAGAATACGGCTTGCGCGATTTGGGCCATGCAGGCATGGATTGGTGGGTTGGTGAGTGAACGAAGAGGGAGGAGGAATGAATGGTGCGTGGCGCTGCTTTATAGATGGTTCTGAAATCCAGGGATGCCGGAAAGATTGTCGAGAGAGGGATTCATAATTCTATTGAAACTCGTGTCCATCCATCACGACGAGCGGTGATCCTTCCTGGCAACTTTATTGACATCAAGTGCCCATTTATCTCGATTCTGCGAGGATTCGTACTCATTCTGGCGTTGAATATAGCGGTTTATGGATATTTGAAAATATTTCTTTCCCTATGATTGACAAGCTGCATGAATAGCTCTCTGCAATTCGGCTGAGGAGGTTTCTTTTCTAATTACTCCTCGTTGAGGGGCGCATCACATTGGGCGCTGGTCGGTAACTAGTCGATCACTCAATTCTGAGCATAGGATGTGCTTGGTGAGCGTCAAGTTCGCGATGTTGCTTCAAGCTTGGCTTGTCCGTTAACATTAAACAATCAGGTCGTTCAGAAAAGGTCCGGAAGCTTTCCACATCCTCACCGGTCCAATTCTCAGTCTTCTCTAGATCTGTTCGGATTTCCGTTAAGATATTTCTGCCTTGGATTCAGATGCATCTTTGACAAGCACGGATTTTTGTGGTTGTTCTGAAGTTAGGCCAGCCGGCGCCTATCTTAACTAGATAATATCTCGGAGTTCATGGTCACCTCGGGCACGTAAAGGTACGTACCTACAGAATGGCCATCAAGGTTCGTTTATGGTGCCGACCTCCCATCGCTTACATGCGCATTCCCAATGAGTATTCAATTCCACCAAGAACAAGGCCGATGTTTGTCCTGTTCTATACATTTTGTTGTTCTTTACTCGAACCCAATGAAACTGTTTACACTTCTTGGATTTTTGAATACGATGCTACTTCTCATAATTTAAATCACGATTCTTCTCGAAAGGCCGCGTGTCGTCGGATTCAGCGATTTTCAGCGCAGTTTTTGTGCAACTGTGGAACCAAAAAAAAAAAATCTTGCTCTAATCTTGGGCATAAGACCTCACATTCTTTGGTTATGTCGATGGACATGGGTGAATTGGTGAAGGGTTGCGTGTGCGGCCCGCGTGGTCCGTTTACGGACATCCCAAGTCACATGTCACGGTTGAGTTATACCATCCCTGCTGGCCACTGGCGTGTGTCCTGCACCATCGGACCCTGAGGCCATGTACCCAACCCTCCCACTCATTAACGACTACTCTACGACCACCCAGCTACTCATCATTTCCTTCCTCCTGTTCGTTAGCTATGTACATCACGGTGCGCGCTTCCTTATCTCTAGGCTCATCCTCTGCTACTTCGGCGCGAAGTTGTTCGCTCCTGCGATGCGCTGGGGATGGTACATTTTCAAGGGCATCGCGTGGTTCGGGTTCTACGTACACTATTTCCAGGTGGGGTTAGGGATGCTGGTTACTGGCACTGCGATGGTAGTAAATGGCGGCTTGGATGCGCTGATCAGTGCGTTGGACAAGGATCGCGCGAGGCGTGAAGGCTCAGGAGGAAGACGCCCGAGGAGAAGAAGGAGACAGCAGAATCAGGAGCCAGAGGAGTGAAAAGCATAGTGGTCTTTGACTACATTGATTTTATGGGTGTTTCTTCTCGGGATGAGTGATCTCTGGTGTGTTATCAGGTTCCGTACATCTGCATTCCGCTAACACGTCTACATATAGCATATCTCGCTCACCGTGTGCGTTGGTAGGCTTGCTGATCTGGTCAGCTACTGCTAGGTACATCATTTCTACAAGCGCGTTTTGTGACGCCTACAGTCGCGTCATCGACGTGTTATTGGCCGGAAGACGATGCATCGACCCGCATCTTCGAATCTTCGCAGAAGGCCTCGACCTGTAAAACACACACCTCTCTTTCGCCATATGCTACCTAAGGGTCGTACCGCAGTCATGTACTCCAGTGACCTGTCTCTGTGTATGTATGTCGTAAGCCCTTGACACTTATATCTTCATCTAAGCGCGCTACCAATCCCCGGTTACTTGTATGTAGGTGTCCTCTTGCATTCCGATCATTCTGAACGACGTGTAATCCTATTCCTAATGCCGGAGAACGAGCTCACCTCCGCTTCTTCTTTACTGTTGTAGTTGCTCAAGCACTTAGCGACATCATTTATCCTTATCATATCATTCCATCATCGATGACGAAATCTAGCTAACCCTGATTTCCTTGAAACCCACTGGTCGCCGTTTCACGGATCTATGTAAGTATGTAGCTTGAGGTGTGTATTGCTCTAACCTAATTATGTTCAGCTCGTGATAACTTCTCTCTCTAGACCCAACCACCTCCGTGATTGTTCCTGCGTGGCATATGGTCACTTCCGTGACCCCGCCGCCACCGCCGACCAATTGTACAACCGGGATTAAGGTCGCCGTTGCCTACCCACCTCTAATAGTGTTTCTACGTTGCGGATCGTTCAAATCGTGCACGACCAGCTATTAATTATCGGGCTTGCAGGTCATGTGCTTCAATAGCCGGCATACTCAACCTGAATAAATGCAAGTTGTTTGAAGACCTGCACTACCCGCTTGAAATAACTTGTCACTCCACAAATTTCATGTGCACGCTGCACAGCTTGCAGCTCGATCGAGTATACATACATCTCGGTTTTTTGAAAACTCCACCTTGTAAGAAATAGAACTCATGTTTTCATTTTTTGGAGTCTGATAGCCTTATATATGTACCACACATGAGGTGACAACTGAATGCAAAACGGGAGACCGCGCCAGAAGTCCTGACAGGGGAGTCCCAAGCTAGCAAAGCCTCCACAAAACGTCTCATTTAGAAAAGAGAAATGGGCGGCTCTGAAGCTGATCAGGACAAAGTCCAACCGACGAACGGCTGTCATGCTCAGTTGGCACCACCTGCCCCGCTTGCAGCATCATCGCGTTCGTTTCGAGCCAAACTTGGCAATTAGGACGTGTGGCACCGCACAGAGGCGTGCAAGACGGAATTTTAGGGTGTTCTCCCGTTTTGCATTTAGCTGGAAGAGACCTTTCCCCTATGAGTGTTTATTTAAAACAGCCCTCGTGAAGTCAAAAATAACCCACGCTGCGCACCGCTCGACGACTTCGTTTGTCGGACATCGTATGCCTCAGCATTCCCTTCACCTACGAGGGGGTATTGTGTGCTCGCCTTTATTTATTCTGATGTGACAGCATGTAGTATAAGTGTCGATCACCAGAATGCGGAAGCAACCTTATCTGAGGCTCATCATGATGTTCATTTTCCACTGTGATACGAAAAATGAACGTATTGCTGGTTTTATATCGTATGCAAGTTCCCCACTTCTCCACTGCTTCTACATCTGTCCTTGGATTCGCTCATTGACCACAATTTTGCTCTTATAGATGTCTATCATGTAATCTACACTTGCGAAGGCGGCTCGGAATCATTGAAGTCGGGGACCGTTAGCGATTGTTTCCACAAAAGATTAATGTTTTACCAGCTCTCGTTGTTTGTGTAGTGCGCGTCTCAAGCGCGTCCTCATAAAATGGATAATAACTCAGGTCGTGATTGCAGCCTGAGGGTTCATGAAACCCCACCTGGCTGGATGCGTGCAATAGAGGAGGGTTTAGTCATGCGCATATGACGGTGAATCCATTCAAATGTTTGAGATCGCGAATATTGATAAGACTTCCAATACAAGGCTCATTCGGGAATATGGAACTAGAACCCTATATCGAGCACGCCATTTTGCATTACGGTTTTTATTCTGCGATTCAGTGGACGGTTGCTTTAACATGGAGAGTCGGGTGGAATCCGGCGCGAGCCAGCGCGTAATCACAGGAGCTCGTCGATCACAACGCTCTGCTCGCCGCTCGGTGAGCTTCTGCATCACCTTATACATTTAAGATGGGCTTCGGCCTAAGGGACGAATCAATTTCGTCAGATTCCTTCCTCACAAAGATTACATAAAACGCACATAAACCACAATAATGCGGTCGGGGGGTGCAAAGAACTATCCCCCATCCCCTCGTCCAATTTCGCTTTCTATGTCCTTTACGTTCAGGACCAAGTCTGCTACCTCTCTTTACGAGACGGCGGCCACGGGAATATCAGCACAATAGCCGTCATTCAACATGACGTCGGGGTGTTGATGCGATCCGTGACATCAAGTAGGTACAGTTGAAGAACGAGAAGGACAGCCTGTCCGGCTCCGGTGTCGCTGTCGCGGAGAAGGCGGACAGCCTTCACTAAGAGAATGACGAGATTCACTATGGTCTCGTGTGCTAAATGCAGGAGGAGCAGGCGAAACAGAGACGGGTAGCTGATACTATCTCATGAAATGTCTACCGTATGTAGCGTCTATAGTTCCAATTCTGACCTTTTTCAACCCAGTCATCGCCATTGTCGAACCGTCAGAGCTCATTTCGGTACGTAGACTGCCGTTGACGGTTCCGCGGAGGTCATAGACTGACATTTCTATTTTAGTACTATAGCTCTATCGTTGTATTCGTGCGTATTGCCTCATGTTACTCTAGGGTACGAATACCAAATTAAGTCCCAAGTAAACCAACTTCATTCAGCAGCCCCGTGCTCTTGGCTCTGGCCAACAAGCTTCGACTAGTCATACGACGTTCTACCAATTCTTGTGAGTCTTTCAGGTGCTCATACAACCGCGATGTCAGCCCTCAATATCTTCGCAGGTGTTACGTTACCATTGTGAATCGAGGTCGCGCAGTGAATAAGAGACTGAACTGGTTATTATAAACCCTCCTACAGAAGCCCTTTTATACTACTATAAAAGTATTCTACTGTATTCCAGTAAACTGCATACACTACTAGAACCTGATTATTTTCAGGATGGAGAATGAAGGGGGAATGCATGAAAGCTAGACTAAATTTAGACAATAGAGAAAGAGAATGATACATTTCTTTACAAAAACTTGGGAGAATGATAAATTTCTTCATTGTCAGATTGCTGTCCATATTTTTCCTAGCTTTCATGCATACTCCTTTAATTCTCCCATCAGCTGAATAGTCGAGTGCCAGCAGTGATAATGTATATATTGAGTCAATGCTTTGCTAATCTAATTACTAAGCCCATTACTAAGCATGAGATATTTCCCTTCTAGTGAGTTCATGGTTATTATGAATCGAGGTCACGCAGTGGTAAGATAACTGAACTTAATTGTAGGTTAGGCCTCCTACAGAGGTCCTTATATACTACTATACAAGTATTCTACAGCATTCTAGATAGCCACAGAATATAACTACTGAGTCAATGCTTGCTAAGATAATTGCTAACAATATTACTAAGCCCGAGATAACTTCTTTGAGAATGTGTTAGATGTAATTCCAACAACAGTTGTGCTGGATGATTCTTCAACAGTTGCACCTCTGCTGGGTGCTTATATTGCTGTTAGCTACCTCAATCATTACAAGATTATTTGCATTGCAGTATTCCTAGCATTTATTGGCCACATTATTCTCATTGTCTCTTCTGTACAGATGGACCAAGCTTTTGGTTATTATGACTAAGAGCAGCAAGAGGATAATTGTCCTACACCCTCCTAACTGCTATCTTCCTCCACTGTCCCATCATCATATGGTATGGCCACAACCACTATGTCACATTTCTACCCACTGGCTCCATCCTTGCAACTGTGATATGGGTATGGCATTATGTTGCATGTGTCAAGTGGCACTGGAACACCCTCAGGTTGGTGCACATCTTCAAGGCACCTGGCTTCTGGGACAGTGTGAAGCAGAGCATGCAGACTTGAGATAGCAGGCCCTCATGGATGACATTCAACAGCCAGCAGGTTGATGGGCTGAAGTGTGGATTCCAAGCTTGTGCTGTATTCTTCTGGTTACCAGTGTACTATATGTTTGCTTCATTCCTTTTTTAACATACCCATGTGCATGCTGATGATGTATATTTCAAGGTTGATGTACAGTCAGCTGAACTACAACTTGACTTCCCAAGCAGCCACCATGTCTACCCATGGTTTACCCAACAATGTCCTGTCAAGCTTGGACTTTTTTGCACTGATCATTTTCATCCCTACCTTCAACATACTTGTAAATCACCAACTATGATATTCTTCCTTTTAATATGAGTAACATGCCATCTGGCAGCTTTACACTGGTCTGTGGCATACAGGTTTGAACTTTACAGCTCTCAAAATGATCAGCACTGGCTTTTTTTAAAACCAGTGCAGCTGCTATGGTTTAGGTGGCCATAGTGCAGCACTACATCTACAATGTTTATTTTTGCCTCATATGCTTGTTCATCCATTCCCTAACATCTGGTCCTTTTAGACAAACCCTTGCCATTATGTGGCTCCAAGTTGAGATGAAGTTTCCTCTCTCAATGCATGGACACAGACTGGAGCATGAATTTATATGATCTCCTTCAACATGTTTCCTTGTATTGATTTGTATCTTGTGTAAATATATGTTAACTAATTTTAGCAAGATTTTGGCCTCTATCACTGGTCTTGAGTATGCTTTCACCAGTCTTGAGTATGCCTTCACCAGTCTTGAGTACACCTTCACCAAGGCTGCTAAGAACATGCACTCCCTGATTACAGCCATGTTCCTCTTCATATCTGCTATTCCTTCTGCTGTTGCTGAGGCTTTTGTCTGTACATCTTGATTATCATTCTCTTATGTTGCTCCTTAGATTAATTATTTCCTTCCCTAGCACTTGCCACAGACCCTCTGCTTGTATGGAATTATGGTGTCATGGCCTCCCTTGCTTATGTGACCAGAAGTGTCTTCTAGTGGAGTACCAAGAATCTTGATGCAAAAGAAGATGAACTCATTAATATGGATCAGGGCCACATCAATAGCGAGAAGCACTAGATATCTATTTAATTCCTATTTTTCTCTGTTGTGGTGTCATGTCAAGAAAATTAATATCATGTATGTGCCTAATCTGTATGTAGATATTCATATTACTTTATATTGTATTTTTTGTGCCATATTATCTCATTCTATTGTCATATTGTTGTTGATGGAGGCTATGTGCCTAGTAACTGTATATAATAAAATAATCATTAGTTCATGGTAATGGCGGTCTTTGTTGCTTTCCTGAACTGCTGAGCACTGAGATGAAGTCTTGAGAAATAGGGACTACTCCCCTAACCCTCTTATATCGTATTCAAATCTCGAGCCCAAATGTGATTGTGCGCTACAATATGAGCTTTCTTTATTTATGCATAGTTGCACGTCGCGTCTCAGAGTTGTGCCTCGTGACTAGTTCCTGGTAGCGCATGACCTATTGCTCTCGTTATGGACTCCCTCAGTGGCTCAGAACACTTGATTTTGCTCCTCTTCGCTATATATCCCAGTCCTCGACATCCTTTTTGATCAAACACAGATTTATTCTTAATCTACACAGAGGACAAAAAATACAAAGTGGGCATAGCATCATCAATAATGACATATCCAAGGTATTCGTAAATTCGTTATGCCGAATGTGTTTCATCGAATGACTCTGCATGCTTCTCAGTCTTGTCGTTTTCAAGAATTGAAATTGAATCAAAAAATTCTCTTTCGCATTTTAAACGACGTACCGTAAGTTCTTTCGACTTTTCAACGACTTCTGCAAGGGTCTTCTTTCCGACGTCCTTTCCTATCTTCCAGGCAGTGAATGTATGGCCCTGCTTGAATACTTCCTCCACCTCCTCAAGAGAGCGTCCAACAGTTTCGGGGTACATGAAGAAGATGTGGATAAATGCTGCAAAGTTGAAGGTACCAAAAATGAAGTATGTTTTCCACGCAATCGCGTCCAGACCTGGAGGAACAGCGAAAGCCAAAGCAGTATTGAAAATCCAATTCTGGATTGCATATATAAGTATGAGGAGTAGTGCACGAACGAGGTGTAAACTTACCGTGGCCTGTTATGGGAAATGGAACAGAATTTGGAATCGGTTAAGAGGTCCTTGAGCATTTGTCGTATATGAACAATCATGAGCTTACCGTGGCCAGTGATACTGCTTTCCCACGAATCTTTAACGAGTACTAGAGCACCTATATAAGCATTTCTTCGAGGAGGAAGCGATAAAAGATGCGCAAACCAATTCAGCAGGGTAAGTCCATGAAACAGGGCCCATTGTAATAGCGAAGCTGAAAGTGCAAAACTGAGAAACGACTTCAAGAAATTGTAATTTTACTTACCTGCAGACGAATAAGTAAGAGCAGACGATTACTGCCTTAGTTGCTGCCTCGTTGCCACTAATGACCCAGACAGCTTCCAGATAATCAGTACGGTTGTTCAGTCACAGAAATTTTATAGTCACGTTTTCCGTCAACATCTCCCCAGTGACCAAACCGGCCTTGAATTCCACCAACAAGGAACAGGAAGAAGCCCATGAGAAGGGTTCCAATCAAAAGCATTGGCCTGCGACCCCATTTATCAATGTAAATGATCGCAGGAACTGTGAGAGCGACATTAAGGACATATTGGACGGACTAAAGTACTGTTAATCCTTCTCGAAATATTGTAAAAAGAAATAGTACTGACATCCGCAATGAGATTTCCTCGACGACCTGTAAGACCTGCACCTTGGAACACATAAATAATGTAGTACCTGCTGATGTATAAGTAAACGAAAGTATAAAGAAGACGAAAACACACATCATAACGTTCATTCCCGTCAACTGAGACCACATTTGTATCGAACAACCAAGTAGTACACGACGAGGGTTACCGCCTTTGAGAAGATCCAAATACGACTTCGCTCCTTCATTGCGTTCGAAGTACACCTAAGAAAGTTCAGCATTGGGATCGATCTCCATCACATGATTCTAAATTGAACCTGTTGTTTGATTTCCTCAAATTCTAGAACCACAAGCTCGTTTTTCTTATCACCGCCGCCGTGTAAGTCGGCAAGGACCTGAAGAGCCTCATCTTCCCTAAAAATATTATCAGTGAATGCACTAATATTCACGATGAGGGTGCTGCATACCTTCCTCGGTCGAATAGATAACGAGGACTTTCTGGGAAGACAGTCATACCCAAGCTTAAAACAATGGCTGGGATCATCTGCAGACCCCATGGAATACGGAACGACGCAGTGCCGTTAATGTAAGAACATCCAAATTGAATGAAATATTGGATCAAAATTCCCCAGGTAATTGACCTGTAAGAAGATGCTTTGGATGCTTTTCAGTGTAATGAGAATTTTTGAACATACCATTGTTGTAAAGAGACCATACGACCACGAATAGCAGGTGCAGTGATCTCGGATTGATAGATGGGTACAACAGCACTAGCAAGGCCCACAGAGAGTCCCGAAATGACGCGCCCAACGACAAGCATTCCGCGATTCTACTCAAAACATCAACTGAGGACATTTAATGTCCGTATGCAGCGAAGTACGAACCACAGAAGCACATTGAAGAATAGAACCAATAACCCAAATCATCCCAGCTAAGATGATCGTCTTCTTACGACCTAACCTATCCGCAAGTTGAGTGACCGCAAGAGCTCCTACAAGTGAGCCTGCAGGCATTGCGGCCACAATAGCACCTTGGGCATTGGCGTTCGGCTGGAGTCAAAACACTAGTAAACGATGCAGTGAGAGATGGGGGATTGCACGTACGAATCCGAAAGTTCGTAAGTATGTTTCGTTCTATACTCGGGCAAAATTAGTTATAAAATAAAAATAAAAATGAGACAAACGTGCGTTCAACACCCCAGACATCGACGAGATGTCGAGACCGAAAAGACCTCCGCCAATACACGCGAAGGACCCTACCACATACTGTAGCATGTGGTCAAAAATGAGTAAATGTATGAATAAAATGTCAGCGCACGGGATTCGCAGCGATTCTTGCGTTATACTAGAGATTATGTTCAGCGAACGAAATAGAAAGAGGTGGCTGATGATACACACCCCCATTGTTGGCCGTTATCCTCGTAAAAGCACGACACCAAAGAGGAGGAGAAGTGCGGGGAAACAGCAGTAGCTTAGGAACCTCGAGAACTTATAGCGATATTTCGGTTGTATCTAGATCATGTCAACTAAAAGAAGCATTTAGGTAAGGAAAAAGTCATGAGACGATGGGTATCATACTTGCATACCATCGTAAAGCGGCTAAGAAGCCGTTGATGAGGCTTCACCATGAATAACTTCCGCAATTGTCATCAAAAGAAGCAGATGGTGAGGATACACGCCTATGAAGTTTGTACAAAAACAGAAACCAGTATGTCATGAGACCGCTACATAAACTGGTTATCGACGTCTAACATCATTGGTTTGTCGGCGAAGGTTCGGAGGGTTCCTGTTTATATTGGCCAGAGCTCAGCCTCGGCCCGAATGCATAAATATTGGATGCTAAACAGTTATGAAGAAGATTTTCCAAACGGGTATTGAGTAAACTCTCACATACGAAGGACGAGGTTAACGGAGAAGTTCTCAGTATGGAATTCTAGATTGGATCTGCCGTAATAGTTTGGGATATTTTATTATTAGTTAATCTGATCTTTACTGAAAACGTCTACTACACCATCCTTTTCAAATGAAAATATTTCTCAAGCTTTGAATTCTTAACACAAATACATACGAATAATAATTCAATACTGGATATGACCAAAGTGGTAGGCGATACCTCTTGAGCAATGCAGAGGCTCGTCTCGCTATTCTTCATGTGTATAGAAGGGTGACAGTAGCGGCCCGGGACAGCACTCCAATATCCCCTCCTGACATTCGCATAGATATCTTCATTTGAATCTAATTCCGACACAACGTCACTCCATAATCCATAATCCGGTAATCTACATATACAGTATTTCCGTCTCACACGACCGCGATGATGAATCGGACGGTGAGGGATAGTAGCCAACTATTCAACGACAGGATTCGAATGCCGGTAGTACCCTCCTTTCCAGCTGGTAGCTGGCAATAGAACTAATAAAGAAGAATACCGGTTAGAACATAAGCATCAATATCGATGCTATATATCTATCTACTTACAATTTACCCTTGGCATTAGATTCTTTGAGCACTTGGCGTTGCGATTTATTTATAACATATGTGAGTTAATCCGAGCTTAGCCACTCTGGAGTACTCCGTGCCCTTCCTAGATTAGCCTGTAGACAGGTTCCATTACTATCGGTTCCGCGCCTACTTGAACTTCCTGAGATTTATTTAATCATCTTCTCAGCGAAAAGGGAAGCAAATTTCATGATTTGCATGCCTTGCTATTTTCTTACCATGAGGGAACATCTGAACACGAGTAACTCTGCCAAACAGAAATTGAGTCATTTCTGTCTAGACTCTAATTTCCATCGTTTCGAGACCTTTGCCATGTCAACACACAGGACTCCTGCCTTGCACCAGCTATGAGGAAATCACAATCCCATAGCATATAATTAGGAGACGGCAGAGTCCTACAATCTTTCTCCCCCTTCATTCCGCAGCATAAATGTTCTAGCCCAATCTCCTACGAAGCTCCATTCGCACTGGGGCGTATTTAGAAGTAGAATACACACGCTGTCTGAGTCAGATATGTAGTACAGAGAAGTGTACTGCGTACTGGGTTAGTGGTGTCGATACCACCAGTAATTAGATGTACAGGAATATGAGGTGTAAAGGGAGGAAATCGGAAGAGCCAGGTTTAGAAGTCGACTTACCTACGCACATGACACAATTTGACCGATATGCAAACTTACCGTGGTGGGTAGCGTAGATAATTTGAGCATTATCTGGAACGGCATTGAAATCTCCTTTTCCCGAATTGAGAGTAATTACTATATAGCCTCAGAAAATAAATACTTCTACGATCGCGAAGATTGGAATCAAGAAGAATCAGTCCTAATAATCTACAAGGATATAGTACATGCTGGATCATCACTAAGACACAACCTATACAACATAGAAACAAGAAAAACACAAGAAAACAAGGAGCGTACCGAGAATGAAGCGAGATATATTCGCTAGTATGAAGGGTAGTACAGATCGTGGCTGGTAGTACAGCATGCGTCGTGATTTGCGGAAGAACATGATGAGTCAGAGAGAGGTCCAAGAGAACAGCATATCTGCGGCCAGAATGATAGAAACGTGAGGGAGCGTCTTTGCTAATATGGTGCAGGTTAGTTGAATGATGAAGGTGGGGGAGTAAGATGCAGCAATGCACTAAGCATTTAATAATCTGTTAAAATTCCGATCAACGAGGGACGCAGTGAGATCATCGAGGGAATAACCTTTAATAGATGAGAAGCAATCGTCAGCGATTGAATGCTCTCAAAACCATTCTCCGACTCCTCCGGTCAATAGTTTCTTGTATCCGAGCGACTCGGCCTACAATGCTCTTCGGCGCTAGATTGTACTTGAATCTTCGTTCAAAGGGAAGTCCGACCAAATGTATCCCGCGTTCTACCACCATCAGCGCTTCGGGGGTACCATCCTTATCCGCGATAACATCATATGTGCCATCCTGTTTGAGGTGGTTTGGACACCGTTCACGCGCCCAGCGAATATTAATCTGCGTGAGGCCAGGGTTATGCTTGATCACTCTCAATGCAGTATCTAGCATCTCTTCGTCGATATACTGGTGCCCTTTCGTCAAGGAAAAGCGTTTCAGATCTGGAAGGAGGCGCAGTTGGGATATCAACTGTTTCATGGGCTTCTGGAGAGATTTTGAGAGTGTGATGGGCGAGAGGAAGCGAGGAAGACGCACTACTGTGAAGGAGGTCGTGCACATGAAGTGGAAGTCTGTTAATTTGGGACATGAAGAAAGGATGGAATGGAAAAATTCGCTGTGGTCTCTGCTAGGATCGAAAACATGTGTCCATATATCGAACGATGTGAGGTTCGTTAGCTTCTTAAGTATAGCACAGAGCGGTTCGACGCGACCCTCATAGATGGGCTCGCAGGTCAGGTCTAACTTCTCAATGCTCTCTGGGTTTGGAAGTTCTGCTAGCTGCTGGTATACGCCGATAAACGTCTGTAGCTGGGGAAGCGCGTTGGATGACAAGGCCGGCATAGGAATTATCTCTGGCGACATCCACCGTTTGAAATTCCACAAAAAGCGGATATACTCAAGGGACGTGTGAGCGTCCAGGAATTGTCCTAGGCTGACGTCATTGGGCGGTCCAAGGGTGAAATCGCTCTGGTAGCCAAAGGAGCCTAGTGTGAGCGTGTGAAGTTTAGGCCATGAGCCCTCTGTTACACGTTCGAAATCGAAAACGCGACTGGAAGAGGAGAAGCTACATATCGACAACTCTTCGAGGTCCGGGCAGTGCTTGATGATCATTTGCCAGAACCGCTCGGGAAGCTCTTCGAGTGGTGGGAACAGTTCTGTCATGATTGATTAAAGAGAGGCGGAGACAGCGGCTGGGGTTTAAAGCGTACCTGATCCCCCGAGGCCATGACGGACAACAAGGGATATCGTTGTGAGATTCGTGAAGTCGAACAACTGCCGAGAAGGATCAGATCATCGGAGCACGATAAAGAGGTGATTGTCACTTACTGGGCAGTCTGGGGTAAAGGGAAGACTGCCAACATTGGTGTAAATGTGTTTCAAAAGCGGACATCTGTGTCAGAAGAGTGATTAGTACTAGGCGTAAGACACGAAACCTGCGACAGACCGCCGCTAGCCATCTACTAGCTGGGATGAATGAAATACGTGGCCTGAAAAACCAGCGTGATCACTCATCCCAACCATGTATGTGACGGCATAAGGATTACAGAGGACTAAAGCGTTACGATGACATACCCTAATCGGAGTTTCTCCCATAATGAGTCCTTCGGAAGCTCCAGACCATCCCAGTCAAACGTATGCAGCAACACAAGGTCTCCTGCTATGCTCTCAATTTGCTCGGATAGCCATGCTTCGTCGAGAAATTCGTCCGGTTTTGGCCACGAGAGATAGTAGTTTGGCCGTACGGCGAGTTTGGTGATATATCTACAGATATCTGGTCGTCGAGTTAACATCTTGAGAGCCATTTGGCATTTACGACTCGATTTAAGGACCACTGTATGATAAAGCGTTGGTACCAGCAGAGTACGTAGCTCAGAGCACTAGGGCACGTCAGCCAAAAGAGTCAGTAACTCTAGACACTACAACGTAAGACATACGCACTGTGAGGCTAACATTGAGCACCTCAACAGGAGTAAGGAAGTCCATAATCTCGAGAATAATGTCGGCTGGTATTGGACCCACGGCATGGGTTGTCGATATGAATGGATATATCGATGATCGTGTAGAAATAGGGATCTGAAAGAGGGTCTTGAGGCTTCGTCGTCGGTTCGCCTTCGCCATCATCTCTTGGGAGGTCTGCACCTGTAGTCGACGCTGCATTGCGAGGGGAATATTGAGAGGAGGGGCACGGGGGCGTTCTGAGCCCCGCACGTCAGGAGTCAATGAGGAGCGGCGAAGAGCAGGCAGGCCGCAGGAGTGCTGTTGTCCTCGGCTCAGGGGAAGGACCCTAAACAGGCAAGATCGTTCAGTCACATGGACGCCACGCCCACTGCCCAGAGTCCGTAGCACCTGTCATTTAATTAGCGCCGTTAGCATAGCAGGCGGCTGTGATAAAATGTAAACACTGGAGAAAAGTCTGTGTAGAGCGATGCTAGTGACATCCTCGTTGGAGAGAAAGAGCTGACATCACTCGACTCAGCTTCACCATGCAAGGATGCGCAGATAGAGAATAAAGAGAAATAATTGGGTTGAAGCGGAGCTCGAAACCGCTAAGATCCTCCATCCGAATAGTGTTCCAAGAGTGTTCGCCAAATCCTCGCTTCTATTCTTTCAAACTTTGAATGAAGGAGCCGTAGGAGCCGTAGCATCGTATCAGCTGCTTCTACAAAAAGCTTCCAACAAGGTTGCATAAAAAGTTACACTAGTAGGCGGGTTGTGGGTGGCATAACGGAGAGCCGCGGTTCCGTAGAAATGATTCAACTAAGTAGAGGAATAATATAATAGGCGATCCAGAGGACCTATGTATGCTATCATCGTCTGGAATGTAAGCGAAGAGGTGAGTAACCGCGTATTAAACATCAGGTAGAAATCGGCGCTCTACCGCAGTCGTAAACTCACGTAATATTCAAATTAACTGTGGACTGCAGGATTCTAGTAGAACTAGTGAAGACATCATAAAGGATGAGATCCAAGAATACTACACCACTAGAGTAGTCAGGATGTATGGGATTGAAAGCCAGGCATAAGTACCCGACCCTTCTAATTAGGAGGCCGACGCGACGCGTTTGGTTGTTCGTATTTTTTTCTTTCATCCGACTCGTTTAGTGCCGAGCGGAACGCAAACCCATTCCCCCAAACGGACTAACCCGGGGACGGCCCCGGGAAGTCTCCAGCAACATCCGCGGACAATCCGCTAGACATCCTTGTCCCTTGGACTTAGATCTGCTCTCTGCTCTGTTCCAGCCACCAAGCCACGATTATATTCCTTGCCTGATCTTCCGTGGAAATCTCTATTATATTGACAAGAAAGACCCGAGTTTTACGAAGAAATTGCTCAGCTCTTTGCCACGACATAAACTCATATTGTACAAGTTTTTACGATATTCTGGAGTTATCAACAGGGTATTATCAGCTCAGAGCTGGTCCGTGGTCTGTGGCAGCCGTGTCTCATCATATTGCTCACAATCCCGTGCCAAAACAGTATCGCATATGCAAGAATGCAAGGACCCCCGTTCGAGTCTCCACCCCACCACGCTTCAAGCCGTTTTCCCCAAATAATCGCTCATATGTATACGTGACCTTCAACTTCGCTCCTCTGATAATATACATATTAAATTTCGGTGATGGACGGTCATCCAAGGACTGAGGTGTGATGTTTCTATCCAACAATACCACGGTACTACTCTTTGCGGCGAGAAGGCTACCCACGATCAGTCAGCACGGTCACGTTCAAACTTCTAACATACGCTCTCTCGACATCTACAAGGGGCTTCGAGTGTGGTGCTCAGTCATCCAACCACTTGAGTATTCCATTCTGCTATACAAGAACGCCATAGCACTGTCTTTTTTTAGTCGTGCAGGCGATCAACTCAACAAACGATCAGTCATCCGGTTTTCAGTCACGTTCGACCGTGGATGCACTCTAGCTGCTGTAACTAAGACATTTCTCTGTGAGAAGGAAGGGCGCTCTCTCCTTGATGTTCGTGGGGTACTTAAACCGCAATCCAACGACGTGGGGCATCAACCTACAAACCACCCATCAAATAACGTAGAAATTGGAACAGTCGCAGGCGCCGAATTATGTCGCACACCACTGCCCATGTTCATACAGTCCACGTCGACGGTATTGACGTGTTTTATCGCGAAGCTGGAAGGGTAGACGCACCGGTTCTCCTACTACTGCACGGTTTTCCTTCCTCGTCGTTTCAGTATCGCAACCTGATACCTAGATTGGCGACTAAATATCGCGTTATTGTGCGTATTCAGGCCGCTGCACTACTGCTGGACATATTCTCACCCACTTATCTCTGCAGGCCCCCGATCTGCCAGGATTTGGATTTACTAGTGCGGATCTTGGTCTTAATATTTCGTCGCACGACTAACATCTTCTCCATCGCAACCTGCAACTAGATGTACGCAAAATTGAAACCGACAGTAACGACCCTCCAACGCCGTTGCACTATGCTTACACATTCGAAAACATCGCCAAAACGATCATTAATTTTACGTACAAGCTTGAGCTCACCAAGTTTGGGATATATATCTTCGATTATGGAGCACCTACTGGCTTGAGGTGAGGCTGAGAGTAATTAACTTCTATTGGGAGAACTCACCTATCAAATAGACTTGCATTGGCTCGCCCAGATGCGATCACTGCCATTATATCGCAGAATGGAAATGCATTTGTGGAAGGTCTTGGCGATTTCTGGGATTCTCTGAGGGTATATTGGAACGATAAGACAAAGAAAGATACCGTTGCTTTTTTAACGACATACGAAGTGACACGTTCTCAGGTGTGTAAATATTGTTTTATCCCGATGTTTTCGTTCTTGAATGAGATGGTTGTCAGTATACTACAGGCGAAGCCGACGCGGGCTCCATTCCTCCAGAGACGTATACTCTTGACCAAGCGCTCCTTGACCGTCCCGGGAATAAGGATATCCAATTGAACCTATTTTATGACTGTAAGTTTAGTGAGTCTTTTGCACGGTGGAATACATGTGCTCAACTCTTCATTTTCGTTAAGATCAAACTAACGTCCAGCTATATCCCACCTTCCACGAATATTTCCGGAAATACCAGCCTTCACTCCTAGCAGTATGGGGTAAGAACGATACTATTTTTATACCCGCGGGAGCGGAGGCATTCAAAACGGTGCTACCCAAGGCGGAAGTACATCTTGTCAATGGTGGGCACTTTGCTTTGGAGAACCATCTGGAGGAGATAAGCGATAAGATCATGGAGTTTTTGCAGAGGAACGGCGTGCAGTCGAGCAAGATGATTGATTGTGCGGGAAAGTAGTTATATGTGTATTTATATCCAGTCGCCTTATAAGTAGAGATGATCAATTTATTCTGCGATCAACAACTAGGGAGCATCATTCACAGGATCCCAAGCATACATTGCAGCTCTGGCAGCGCATCATGAAGATGGCTCCTGGCCCAACCTTCTCATCAACTTCAAACGTTAGAATCAGAAAACTTCCATAGAAAGTAGTACTGAAAGGGTAAAGAAGTAACACGTATAAATGAGAAACCACGCCGCCTGATGCAAACGTATAACCCATTACGGTTCCCATCCAGCACTGCAGGGCTGGTTAGGTGCAGCAGAGCGTCCTCAGCTGCCCGTGGTTGTACAGAGTCACTCTTTCATCAAAGCTTTCCTTTCCTGTCTTTACAACGCACGTTCAGGTGCATCTGTGTCCAGACGCTTGCAGCTTCTCAGGCACTTCCTTCGAGGATATGGTATCCTCCAGCAGTAACTTGTATGTTTCTTTCTTTCTCTATGAAATTTATTCCATGACTTGATCGCAATAGTTGGAGCACCGCTGTAATAACAGGGGTCGCTGTAGGCTGTAGCGTAATTTTAATTTTATCGATAGCCCTTGCTGTAAGCTCCATCCATTAATGCTACATCGTCGAATGCTTAGGCTCATCTCCGTCGTAGGTAACTCTTCGAAAGTACCATACGCTTCGGAGAAGGCTGCCTAGAAGCTACATGATAGGCCCAGCAACGACATCCATATACACTGAAACTTCAATCGATTCGATGGAGAAAGGCGCCTCCATGTCTTCCGCGAACTCGGGTTCTGAAAGACCAGCTGCACAAATCGAAATGCTCAAATCACTTGAACCAGCTTTCCCATCTGACAGAATACCGCATTCGAGTGGTCCATCGCTATACTCCAGGAGTTCGACACTTGTTGCGGAGAATGGCTCTACACATAGTTCTATATTCCCAGGAAAACCCCGCAAGGGCTTCACAAAATCGAAGGTGATCTTTAAAAACTGGCAGCTCTTATAAATAATCCCTGACAATCTGTAAATTTCCAGCGTAAAAAACGCAAGTGGCCTCTGACTGGATCGCGCAGTGTTCCGCCAATACCTACACCTGCTGATATCCCTTCAACCCAACCTCCTACAATTCCCAGAGTGGAAATATATCGGCCATTAGAAGTCACTTCTGCCTTCGAAGATGAGCCGGAGTGGTCTGGCATTGGAATGGCCCAATAGTTTTGCTTTTAACGCAGTGCGTTTGATCTTAGTTATTGTATAACGGACATGGGAGAGAGGAAACCAAATGGACTCTAGTTTATCGTCAAGCGATGAGTATGATCTCCTTCGATATTATTCTATCCTATTATTAGATAGAGACTGGTAACATAGGAGAATTGATATATGTACCATATGCACGAATTAAGGTTCAAGCAACTGATCCTTCGGGATTGGTTCAACAGACTCCGACGCTTCCCCCATCAACGGCAGTTCATTCAGTGCAGGTGATTGCGACGAGCGAGTAGCTGGCTCATCGTCCGGCGTTTGTTGGTCGCTATCGTCGTGGGAGCCTGAAGCTACAGAGGGGTCCACAGCTGCCGATGGGTTCTGGAAATGCACTCTTGCTCTGTGAGAGCGACTCTTGGCGAAGACGGATGTTCTGCCCAAGTCTCTTGACCGAGGGGTCTCCCTAGTGAGGGGGTCGAAGATATCTACTCTGTCAAGCCCTTCTGGGACAGAGCCGAATCGATCATCAATTGGTCGAAGATACCCATCTTGAGGGCTGGAATCTATTAGATAAATCACGAATGCAGGGGACTCTGGGTCATCGTGCAAGAACTCTTGGCAAAGGACCGCTTGTACTTCGTGTGAATAAAAGATGTTTAAATTCCACCATTCCAGAACGCGTGCAACAAGGTCTTGAGGACGTTGGGTCGACATACGAGCTGGGAATCTGTCGTCATTTTGAAATAGACCCGGTTGACCGTCCCATGCCTTCGATGCTTCCTGAAAACCAAATATAATTAGAAAATAGTTGACAAAATCTGCAAAATTAATGTGCTTACATCGGCAAATGTATTCCAAGTTTCATCCAAAATTCCATGGCCTAAAACATCCTCAGGTATTTCATGCGCAATGCTACCCATGAAACGTAGGTCTAAGACTTTAGTCGCCAAAAAGGAGGGATGGTAAGACGAAATAGAGGATTCCGAGGGAGGGATGACAATGGGCCTTGATGAGGGTGGGGATGACGATCTCTGTCGGCTGAAAGGGCTCGTAGGTCTACTAACGTTAGACTGAGGGCTCCATGAATGAAGAGATTCAGTAGGAGACCGAGCATAAACATATGACCCTGCCGGATAACTCGAGGACGTAGGGGTACCATGATAGGCTGTAGATCGCTTATCTTGAGTCCATCCAATGACTCTGTTTCTCCACGTTCGATCCATCACATCGCCATAGCGCCTGAACGTGCCGACAATGAGGAGAAAGTAGAATATCCCAAGCCCCAGAACAACAGAAATAATAACGCGTGGGACAAGCGCTTGCTGCGGCGATAGGGTTAAATCAACTGCATCAGCTGTAGATCCAGTTCGCCATACGAAGGACATGATGCAGGTTATGTACAACATTATGGACCTGAATAATATCAATATGTAAGTGCTTAGTTTCAGTGAGCATGAGAATATTTCTACCATGATAACCATGTAGCTGGCATTGCAAGCAGTACCCAGACGTTCCACAAGATAAAAGTAGTACTCTTTTGTGCTTCCTAGCGTAATTCGTCTGAGATTTGGAGATACTGTGAAATTCAGGCTCACCTCTGCCCATTCTGCAGCTTTGTAAGTTTTGCGCATAGTTCCGAATCTTATGATGTAAATACACCCGTAAAGAAGGCTAACAAGTGCGCAGACCAAAGATAGCAATGCGGAATAACGGGTAACAGGATCTGCCGCAGCGCTTTCTATTTGCAAAATAGTAAGAATGGCGCTGGCAATAATGAAAATGGACAAGATAAGTTAATATCGTAAATGAAGAATATGGTAGACTGAAGCTCACGAAAGTAAGAGCACTGAAACGATATTTAATGTTTTCCATTCCTTCAATAACGAGTCAATAAACGATTCCCAGGTTGCTTTGAGATTGGCATAAGGTGGAATGATTATTGAAGACTCTAAATTCCACGTTGCAGGTCCGAGATCTCCAATGGAACCATTCCGATGGTTGGTAGTTTCAATGGCCATTTTTCTGATTTCTGGCATAGTAATCTCTGCCTCTTCAAAAATGCGCGTCACGCGGGAAAAATATAGAGAGGGAAGACGGAGGAGGAAATGCAAGTACACTTGCCGAGGAAGCGTATCGAGGAAAAATGCAAAGATATATGCGGAGATATCAAATGTCGGTCTTCCAGCAATAGAAATAGAGGTTTCAATTCCATCCTCGGAGATTCCTTCTGTTGTTCCAAGACCATATCGCGAAGCATATTGAGCAACAGAAGGTTGAAAGGGATCGATTGCAACGTAAGACCCTGGACGATTGGAATGGGAATGGGAATAAGAACTCCTTCTGTACAGTTTGAATCCTTTGGACCGCTGCGATTGAGAAGGGAAACTAGACTGAGTGGATTGGCCATATACACTAGAATAATAAGAATTTGGTGGTGGAATGAACCTCTCATTTGTTTCTGCAGCCATTGATGGTATATACGTGGAGTGACGTCCATGCGAGTAGTTTCGAATCGAAGTAGTCGGCTAACCAAGAAATTCTATAAGGAAAACGATTCTGCTATCTGATGGTGGACGTACTTGATCTGCAGCCTGATGTCGTATTTGCGCGCCCACATTTATTTGTGGAATTGCAATCGAAGGCTCACATTCCAAAATCTGTCTCAACCCGTCCGTATGTCTTTCACCATGGGATGTCGATATTCGTTCATGATTCCCTGTCGTGTTGTCGAAAGGCAATGAAGGCATTGCACTTGCTTCGTGGACGCCTAGGCCCCTGGCTTGATCAGCCCGACCATTATCATGAATCTGCGTTGCAATTGTCACGTCTGAAAGAGAAGTGCTTTTGATAACTTTAGTCGACATGTCCCTATGACGCAATGACTTATTTTTGAGTGGTGGAACCAATATCCAACGCGACCGTAACCACTGTTCAACTTCGCTGCAAGGTTCGTACCAAGAATCGCCTGTTGATGATGGTAGTTTTTGAAGAAGCGCTGTATTTATGCATGTCGTCAGAAGCCGTAGCTATCGTATAAATACAGCCAAATACACATAGATACTGTATGCGACCCTGAAGTTAGCCATTTCAGGTTGCATAACGAATTTCTCAAGTTATATAATGCCTACACTCAAGAAAAATGTGTAATCATCTAGTAATATATATCAACAATGAAATGTCAAACATCCAGAATTTTTGTGCACTTCAAGCATTCACAATGAAATTTTCTTTGATGAAACCCCAAACCTGGCATTTACACCAAAGTTGGCCAGCCCTGAAATGGCTGGCAATCAACCAGCCTTGGTGGCCAAAACCTGGTCAAATCATTCCAGCCATCCTTTATTGCCTGTATTTATTGTGTGCTGCTTCTCTATCCCATAAATGCCTATTTTATTGAAAGATATCTTTTTAGTGATAATGAGTTGTATTGTAAATTGGGTAAATGATAAGATAACTTGACATAACTGAGGGGGTGGCAGTGGTTAAGCTGGAAGACAAGGACTTTGGAGTGTGTGAGCACAGTTGATAGTGGAATAAACCTCTAGCAGTAGTGGGATTTAGCTAGGGGTTTAGGGGCAGAGCCTCTAAGAAGGCAAAAAGCAGTGGTTTTGGGGTGCAGCCCAAGAAGAGAAAAAGCAGGGGTTTGGGGGCATAGCCCTTAAGGAGAGAAAAGGCAGGGGTTTGGGGGCAGCTGCTCCCAATAAGCCATGCCCTGTGCTGAAGACCTATCAGTATTTGGAGTGGTGCAACTTTCATGTAAGCTGTAAGCACAGGTCTAAGGCTTGTTATTCTTGATCAGAATACTCTATCATTCATTTGTATTTTATTTTTGGCAATTGTAATGGTTATTTGCATTTATTATTTAATTTATCACTAAAAATAAATTTAAAATAGACAGTTAAATTCCCCAGAAATCAAAATCAGTTTATGTAGCAATTTGAAATATGGCAGTAAAAAACTATAATATCAAAACTGCTCTGGATAGATAATTATAGAATTAATACCATCCACTTACCATAGATAACCTACAACAAGGCATTAGTAGCTTCTACTTTATGAAAGGTTGTATAGCCTAGTTGGATAAACCTGTTTAATTTTGGATTATGTAACATAAAACCAAGAAGTCTCAAATTCAATTTCAGCTGGTAAACACAATATAAATATTTATATTGAGTCCAAGGTGTAAAAGTCCTAGGACTCTGCTCAGACTTCATCAAATCTGTTCAGACTCCAATTGTCACAGCCACAATTCTTTCAACACCTTTCTGACAATCTGCCATGCTTCTGATATACTTCTGACCATTCCTGCCTGTTTCCATTCATTGCTAATTTCTGAACTATTGTTTAAATCATTTAACATGCATTATACAATTACTGTTCCTATGTATGCTTCTGCTTTGCTACCTTTCTGCCTCTGCTTCTGCTACTCTTATTATATGTCAAGGACTTTTATTATTCCTTATATCCATAGTATTTCTACTTCCATTTTTATTATTACAATTCACAATGCTCATATTTAAGTAGCTCAGTTCTGTACTGTAGTCTCCAGTCCAAATATTGACTAAGATCCCTCCTATTCTTTGGACTAAGTTCTGAATCCTATCTGCTTTCTGACTTTCCAACCCCCTTCTGGCCTTCCTTCTAGGTGACCTACATTAACTAATCTTTCTCACTCTCAACACTAGACTCAGTCTCTAGTTGTCAATCTCTCCAAGTCATCTCTGACAACTTTCCAACCCCACAGTACTTTCTTCTGACATATAGACCACATTTTCAGTTAGAACCCACAAGAACTGGAAGGGTGCAACACATAAGCTGAAGCTGATGGTTCTTATCTGTAGTATTACAATCAGAAATTCTTCTAACATTACTTCTGACATTTTTCCAATGCAGCACCATCATGGCCTATGACCTCTAGTTCCTAATTACCTCTGGGAACAGATCTTGATGCAAATCTGACCAAGAAATCACAGTGAGAAGAGTCTATTTGAAGTCTGAGCACTCCACCCAGACTCTCCTTGGATTCTGTACAGAATACCTGTCAGAGGAGTGTAAAGACCTCCCATCTTCAATCCTTTCTTAACTTGTCAATAAATCTTTTCCTGTGAAGCTGGTTTATTGAGTTCTGGTATATTCATGATACTATTTATGATTTATGCCCATTATAGGCTCTAGTGGATCTAGATAAGAACAAAGCTCAGTAGGCCTATAAATTACTGCAGTATATGAGAGTCTTTATACATTCTATGCTCTGCTTTATGGCTATTAAGATCAATGAGCCTGTGGATTACATAGAAGCACAAAAGCTAAGATAAAGTCATACTACAGCAAACTCTGGCACAGCAAAAAGACCCTGGGAAACAAGCCAATGATGAGCCAAACTGCCATCAAAATGAGATCCATGGGGTTCCCATGTTTTGTACTCCAACTCAGCAGCTCATGGTCTACATACTGCCCAACTACTGCCCAGTTGCAATTGAGCTGAAATTCGGCTCTGCAGATTTAATACAGGTATTCTATGAGTCATGAGTCATGAGTCATAAGATATTTTTTTAAGCTTAGAGCCAACATCAAGGAGTGAAATTTCCTACAGAATTTGTAAATTAATCATTCATACTATTATTCGGTTTCATTGGAAATTTCTCTGATCTGCTGGAATTTTTTCAGCATAATCCGCGAGGTGGGGTGTCTATAGTTGACTTTACATGAGCTCCAGCTACGAGAGATGTTGCACATCATCCGGAGGTTCACTATCCCGTCGTAGTTCGTGCCAAAAGAAAGAATTGCGCTCCTTGAAAGCATGTAGTGGGACAAATATACGTATCCTATCAAGGCCCTGGGGAATAGGACCAAATCTAGTATGAGGTATCCGCAAAATGCGGTTGCGGTATCCATAAACCATGAGATATATTGCAGTTCTTGGCGCATCCGATTTTTGTTCTTTGTATTCTTCGCACAGTAACATCTCTGTGTTATGTTGGAGGAACATCTTCATGTTCCAATATTCCAGTACATGTGCAATGCGCTGCTGTCGTATAAGTGTCAAATCATACAGGGGACATCCATCATCGCCAGCTGGTATGGTGTTTTCACCGTCCCATGCGGATTGGGTTTCCTATATACAACATTAATAGATTGCCCAGTTGCTATCCATACACGTTGAACATACCTTAATGAAGGTTGCCCAAGTATCTTTGCCGATTCCTTTTTTCATAAGGGTTTCTGGCATGACACCCGCATTGGTATGATCAACCGTCATTAAATCCATAATTTTGGACGTTTCAAGTATCGGATTCTCCAGCTGTATATGCGAAGGGAGCTTTTCCTTGGTTGAACTAATTCCAAGTTTGTGAAAATTGGATTGAGAGAATATGGCACGTGCTGTATCAACTGTCCCAGGAGACTGAAATGGCGTGGCGAGTCTTTTACGGTCCGCATCATGATTAGATGCAGGCTTGACCATTTCGACGACGGGAGGCTGAAATATAGTAGCAGGTCTTTTCCATTCCTCATTGGGATTAGGTGCAGGCTTGGCTACTTCAAGGGAAGGTAAAGAGTAGGGGCGCAGTTCATAGGTCGCGATCGGCCGCTGGGTTGGACATAATTCTTCATGCATCCAACCGGAAACTCTCGCTTTCCAGGCGCGATCCATTACATCTCCATACCGACTGAACGTCGCCATAATCAAAACGAAATATAGAACACCAAATGCCAAGACCACAGAAATGATAATGCGAGGCCAAAGGGCGTCTTCAAGTGATATCGGTGTGACGATAGGGCCCCCTGTACCCGTTCTCCAGACAAATGCCATTATGCAGACAATATATAAGATTAACGACCTGCGCAGTTCAGCAAATTAGTTAATATTCGAAGAAAAATATATTCAACGTACCAAGCTAGCCATGTCGCTGGCATTGCGAGAAGGACCCAAACATTCCACCAGATCATTGTCCTTGTTTTCTGTGCTTCCTGAAAACAATGCAGGAGATTAATGCCTATAAAGCAGGGGGAAAAAGGAAGAAACGTACTTTCGCCCATTCTGCTGCTTTATGCGGCTTTCTCATGGTCCCAAACCGAATGATGTACATACAGCCATAGAGGAGGCTCATGAGGGCACAGACCAGCGACAAAAGGGCAGAGTATCGAATAAGAGGATCCGTGGCAGCACTTTCAATTTGTAGAATGGTCAGAATGGCACTGAGAACAGATCAGTTGTGTCGTGAAAATTGTGAAGAGCAACTTACGACAGTAATAAAACCGAAATTATATTTAGTGTTTTCCATTCTCGCAAGAGAGAGTCGATAAAAGCTTCCCAGCTTGACTTCAGAGCACTATAGCTTCGAGCAGCTTCTGCATCTTGAAGCCTTGTGAAATCCATGGTGAGCTCTTTTCCTTGCATCCCAACGTGTAACGCCATCTCTCTGATCTCCGACATACCCAGTTCGGCCTCCTCGAAAATACGTGTTACGCGAGAAAAATAGAGATATGGTAAACGGAGAAGAAAGTGCAAATATATTTGTCGGGGAATCGTGTCCAAAATAAAAGCAAGAATATAGGTGGAGATGTTCGGGGATGCTGCTGGAGAAAGTTTGGAATCTCTTATTGGTTGGTTCGAAGTTGAAATCGGAGCAGTATTAGGGTGATAATGATGCAAGTTGAAAGGAGACTGAGCACGACCATGGGCCACATATCTCCTTCCATCCATGGAATTATAAGAAGCGTTATGGGGTGGATATGAAGGAGATCGAGGTCGCTTCATACCATGCCCATGCCTCCTTTCATAATACTTCCAGGAATCATAAGAGCCACGGCGCCACGGCCGTCGAGGGGGTGTTGTCGAAATCCATTGAGGTGCAGGAATATGATCACGATTATCCGTTAGTCCATTATGCCTGGGGCTATAGGAAGGACCACGCGGTTGACGCGAAGAAGTCCTACCACGCCTCCGTTCATAATACCTCGGGAAATAAGGACTGCGACCTCCAATGAAGCGCGACGGAGAGCCATACCATGAGCGCGAGCGTGAGGGGCGCAGCTTATATGGCGAACGACGCCGGGATCTTGAGCGCTGTCGGTTCGCGTTAATTCGTAGCGGTGGCGGCGAGATTTCATGCTGACGCGGTGACCGTGATCGCGATCTAGAATAAGATCTCGAATATATTTGCACTCCTGGTCGCAAGACACGAACGGGACGACTTGGACTCCGGCGCTGAGGTGAGCGACTCCGAGATCGTGAGAGGCACACACGCATTGGCGATCGTGACTGTGACCGCGACCTAGAATAAGGTCTCGATGGGGTCCTGACAATTGTTACGTGCTGTTGTTTGACAGATGATTGGGGATGTTGATGGACGTTTGGTGAGTCAGGATGTTGGGGAGAATGAAGCGAACTACCCCGGCTTGGAGGTGCTATTTCCCAGGTTTTCCAGGAACGATGCTCAGCCCAATCCGAGGAAGCCGGTGGGACCTCGAACAATGGGAAGGTACGAGCGGGGCTCTGGCTTCGACGGCGGGAACCAGACAACGATATTCGATTGGCGTGTTCTGAAACTACCGTAGGTTCTGGATTTTGCTCAGGCTGCGAAGTGTTCACCCTGGAACCCCGAGACACCAAAGTAATAGGTGGAGTGGAGTTGGAATTCAATGGCGGTAGCACAGGAGATGATTCCCACGATAGGTTTAGACTTGAGCAAGCGATAGACCCAACCGAAACTGAGGCAGCTATTGACTCAGGAGCAGGCTCAGACATATCCCCAGAGCCATCTGTTACGAAGAGAAAATAATAAAAGCATTATGGCTTGTTGTCCCTACACGGAAAAGTAACATCAGATGGAATAGAACTTACCTGATCGCTTGTGGTGCTCGGACGAGAGACGGCGAGTAGGTGAACGTCCACGAGAATTGGATGATCGAGCATACCGTGGAGAACTAAAGTGTCTACGAGATTGAGAACACTGAGAAGACGAAGGGGATCGCTGGCGAGGAGGGCGAGAAAGCTGGTGAGGAGAGCGAGAACGCTGGTGAGGAGAGCGAGAACGCTGGCGAGGAGAATGAGAGCGCCGACGAGGAGAAGGAGAGCGTCGATGAGGGGTATGACTTCGAGCACCAATACTGGCTCCATGAATAGAACGAGGGTAGTGACGGCGAAATGTAGGACTTCGATGACGAACATCGACTCGAGGAACAGAGCGATAATAACGACGACGAGATCGAGAGCGGTTACGATGAGGGGTAAGAATTTGGGGTTCAATATCGTCTCGATGAACAGAGCGGGAGCGGCGATGAGGGGACCGAGATTGTCCATGATAAAGCTCATGTCCTTGATGATATGATTTACGTGCTGGGGAATATGCTCTAAAATATTGTTGCTGAGAGGTGCCATGGAAGGGTGTTTGAACACGATCGATATAAGCAGGATCTGTGACATAATGAACCGTAGTAGGCGCGACGGGAATGTCTTCAATTTCAGGATCCTGCCTCCAACGGCCAAAGAACATGTTTTGAATACTATTCCCGATCGATGGGCGGAAGGGATCAACTGCCACAAAGGCATTGGAAGGACGTTGTCGATAACCTTGCGAGTATAGCGCAGGATCAGTCCGATAATGTGCTGGCAACCCTCGAGGTTGGTAAGGGGGCGCGTACGGGTTATCAGAGAGTTGCACTGGAGCTCTTGGTTCATAAGCGCGGTATTCGAAGTTCGTGGCTATAGGGCGACCTTGTCTCTCAGCTGGATCATTGCGTGAAGGCTGAACATTTTCGTCATGAACTTGTCTCCCATGTTCCCGACGAAATATGGAATGGATAGCTCTCATAGCAGGATTTTTCTCCCTACCTGGGGCTGCATTCTGGGCGTCTATTAGTATTAGGAAACTGGATTGAGAGGTCGATAATGTGTCTGTATGGCGATGAGATCACACCTTGTGGCGCTGAGGGAGGATTTTCTCCGAAATCACCATCTAAAGCCATCGGTAGAATCACTCGAAAGCCTTGAAATAGAACCTTGAAGAGGGGCGAGGGATGTGAGTTCTTGAGCAACGAGTTGGCCTGGGGTCGTGATCAGCCCTAAGCGAAGTTTTTCGACGACAAATCATGTGAGTCCCAAATGTGCAACCGCTTTACAGCACTTGATACAATCATTGATGATGAATTTGAATCATGACGTCATTTCTTCTCTCACCTCTTCTATTGTCACTCGCCCGAGCTGTATCTACTCTGGAGTCTGTAACAATGCTCAACATGACAATCACGGCCACTTGAAACTCGCAGTTTCGCACCATAACTTCAAGGCTCTATGCTTCTGCGAAATTTACTGAAACTGGAAAGCCACAGGCAATGAAGCATGTGCTTCAGAATTCTAGTCTACGTGGCCGCACGTTTCTCGATAGTATTAGTTCTGACCACTGCTGGTTGTTTGTCTAGGCTTCAGAATAAAGGATCATGCGAATTCATTTTCAAAGCAGAGAGTGAAGCAAAGCAATCCTTCCTGCCATCGTCGGTCCAGCAGTTAATACTTCCTATTGTCATGCCGAGGAGTCCATTGAGCTATTTTAAATAGGAACACTACACGGGCGGTGGTATGTAGATAATTAAATTGCAAACAACGAAGCGAAGGACGATCAAAGAATAAGAAAAAGAATAACGTGATGACTATCTGTACCGTGTCCGTCGATGCAAGTCTGAGCCTTCCTTTGTGTAAGAAATGGGAACTGAAGTAGGAACCGAGTTATAAAGGTCCACTATCATCCACATCAGAATAGAAAAGGAAAAATAATGAATAAATGAGCGTAGGGTTGGAAATGAATGTGTAAAGGTTCCATGTAATGTATCCAGATAATGCCAGGAGTCCACGTCGAGGAGAGCGCCGTACGATAGATACATGAATATATAGGTTCCGCGAGAGCGGCAGAGTCATGCGCCGATAGGGATGCTTGGATTTTATTAGGGGCGACATACAGGTACCGAAAGCAACGAGGGAACGAGGACGCGGGTCATGATAGATTGCACTGCGAGGATGAATGAGATGATAGTGTCGAGATGGAATTCTAATAAGGTATTGCTTTTGTTGAACGTGATCATGACGGGCATTGGGGTATGAGCTCTGATCACTCTCGACGACTAGCACGAGCCTTCGAACTATGAAAGGAAACATCCATTAGCTTGAGAGCTACTTCGAACAGATCAGAAAACGCACAAGTCGATTCTTCGGTTTATCCCATTGCCATGACGTCATGTTCACATCTGCCACGTCATCAGTCGCTCGAACGCGATAGAAAGAAAGAGAAGGTACACACTTTGATATGCCTCCAAGTGATTATTGATATAATCCGCTGTCGGATATTTACTTGGATTACAACCGACGTTCGTCTGGCCTTTCCGCTGATATACCCGGACATAGTCAACCTGGAACTCCGCGGGGAATATCATCGTCGAGAGATCGATGGTCTGCCAGTTCGCTGCAGCACGTAAGGGGGGTCAATACCATGTTAACATGAACTAGCAGCGCCACTTACGAGAGATACCCAAGTTCAGAACGATGGACATGGGCTCTTCTGGAATAAGCCTTGCCCCGACTCCACTGCCGTCTGCACCCTGATCGGGGCCTACAGATGCAGCACCAAGCCTGTAGCTTTGCTGTCCATCTACTTGCCATGCGATGTATCCATCCCCACGATTATCAGGGTCCGACCAATATTCGAAGCCTATAGAGACAGCGAGGACGTGCAGTCAGGTGATGCACACGCGGACATGATGGAATACGCACCCAAAGTCTTGAAATTTGCACCTGAACCCTGGTACATGTCGCTAGGAAGTCGGGTGAGGCAAGACACGGCTTGTTGTCTGAAAGAAAGTTAGTCAGTGACCGAAACGATGACGAGAAGGCATAGAGGAGTAAGATGTCAGAACTATAATGAGATAGAAACGGCTCTCGTGGGCAGCGCTGGGAGACGCTGTCAACGACGCCGCCGCACCGCAACAGATCACAACGCCTAACCGCAATCTCAAAACTACACAAAGCAGACAACACTCACACTGCGCTTCCTTTATAGTTATTAGCATTCGTCAGTGACGTGTTGTATATCCACCATTCATCCTGCGTATCATTCAAATAGGTGTAATCGTGCGAGAAGGGCGCGAATTGAGCGCTCTGCGATACGACCCCCCATGTGGCTCCAGTGTCCTTAGAGTGCTCTGCTTCGAAGATATCGATTTCGGGCGCACCGCGGCCCTTGTCATATGAAGGGCCAGGGTGGTCTGCACCTGGGCAGGAGCAAGCTCTGGATGATAATGATAGAGTCAGCGGTGGAGAAGGAGGAGAGAATAGGGAACAGGGTACTCACGATAACCTTTGGCCAGGCAGCCAACTAAGATCGAAGTTGTACTTTGCTCTTGATGCGTCAGAGTGGAGGGCAGCTGCTGGCCCAAGGCCATCTGCGTTGGTCTGATTCGGAAAAGTGCCGACGTCGCAAGAATCGTATCTGTGTAGAATGGAAGCAGGAACGGGTTAGCTTGTTGTTAGGTAGATACAGGAGAGGGGTAAAGGATGGCAACCATGCGAAGAGCAACAAAAGCGCCATGTAATGTATAGGAGTAGCCCTAACAGGGGCAAAGTAACGTAGACGTAGAGCAGTGTTTACTCCAAGGTGCACGCCAGCCCAGTAGTGTGGGGAAGGGAAGGGCGGCAAGGTCCCAATAGCAAGAAAAAAAGACGTACGTATAAGGCCACATCCCGTCTGTCGTAGCTGCATATCCCGGTCGCGCAAGATTACCCATTGTCCATGCACCTGGCCACTAGAATCGGAGAGCCGGGTATTAGTCATCGGTTCATCCACGGTGATGTAGATGGATGAAAAGGAAGGCGAAAGGACAGGAAGGAGGATAAAGAAGCAACGAAGGAAAGCAAAGGAAGAAGACAGAAGGAAAGATTGAAAGAAGTAACGCGCGCCGCGCACGTAAAGCCCGCACATCACAACGAACCCTGGCTTGGCTGCGGCGGCGGAGGTATCGGATCGAGAGGCGGTTATCTACCCCTCGATGCTGCCAGAAGCACAACAAATAGGCTTGACATTGCCAGAAAGGGGTCATATCCCATCGTGCCTAGCACCAAAACGGGTACCACGGTGTTGCATTGCCATCGCCAAAAGGGAACGTTGATTTTTGTTTTCTATTGCCATAGCCTGAAATAAATACCATCCACATCCCTAGTCGTCCCGCCAGAATGAATGACAAAGTTCCGTCATAGCTTAACATAGGACAGGAGCAGCAGCCGTGCAATTTTGTTGCGTGGAACCACCGCTCGCGACTCGTCGAAGGAAGAAAACACTCCGATCCATCTATGCAAGCACCGGTTGCTCCTCCTTAGGGAGGCTATTCCGAGCAAAGATTGAATGGATTTCGCATCCGCATGGCTAGCTTCGTATCTTTGCTCGTCGTTTCATTCGTCCTCACGCAGAGGCGCCCGCGCGAGCGAAGCACTCGCACCTCCGCGTACGACGCATCATTACTGCGTGCACGACCCACAACAAACAGGGTCTTTACTTGCACGAACCGCACTGCGCAGACGCACATGTCCTGGAATGTAAGAAGAATTTC
>JASFDF010000119.1:0-53637 GCA_036937115.1 Nidularia sp. FH-822889
ACTAAAAGGAAAATGTAAATATGCGAAATGCAGTGCATCGCGAAACGCTCGCAAACGAGCGCCCATTATTCCAACAGATTCTGGTAGGACAGACATACCCAGCTACCTTATATACTTCCATTCTCCTATTCCGGAAGTTTATTCGTCATCTATGTGTCCCACCATGGCCACCAATACTGGTACATCTGCACGGGTAAAAGGCCATCATTGTCGAGATGAACAAAAACAATTAGGAAGAGGAATCTATGAGATGCTGATGAGTTGGCGATCTAAGGCTGTTGGATATGTGCATTGTAGAATATATTTAATGCAGATTATATCTAGGCATTGCCTGCAAATTATTGTGTGAATGAATAACTAGTGAAAATGAGAAGACGAGAATAGAAGAAAATATATAGTATTGTTTCCGTACAAGCATAATCTAACTCTCAACCCCAACTGTATCATCAGATCTAGCACATAGATATATCGTCCTAGTGAATGCTAACAACCCGTAATAAAATTTCCTTTGGACTCCGGGTCATCAAACATTCTAAAAGCGGAAGAAACTCCAAAATAAAAATGAACAAGGAAAGCAAAACGTATAAAGTATGCTTGCACTTCTGGTAGGGGGAGGAAAAATAGGGGTATAAATGGTGCACATATCCACACACAATAGACCACTCCAATTTTGACGGCGCTAGATAGTGCTTGTGCGTCAGGGGAATCTCCACGTATTGCGTCTTCTGCAAAGGCTCCAAACGCGCCTAAGGAAAAGCTACTCACGAGAAAAATAGGGAACCTTTCGATAGAGTTGACGCACATTCCAGTCATCTGCCGCATGTACTCCAAGTAAGGTCCGATAAATGTTTGGGAAAAAAGCTCTCCGGTGTGGTCTAAAAGGATGTCAATACAAAGAACAATGTCGCCTGCAAGGATGGGATATTCTCTGGATGGCCATGCAATATATATTGCCTGGGACTCTATAGCAGTATACCATGCAAGCAGGATACTGCGCTTCAAGTAGCCCAAGGTAAACGAATCTTGTATACATGCCCAGATTAACGGCGGGAAGGGGGTATTCTCGATAGAAGAAAGCCCATCTGGGGAAGTAGCATATCGCAACAGCCGTAAACTAAAGGGGAAGATTGGCATAAGATGGGTGGTTCTGAATAGTTGAATAATCACTTACTCCAGTTCATTGGCATGAACGTTTGATGTGGAGGGCGTGGTGAACCACTTCAACATGCACAAAGCTATCTGCACACGATGGGTACTCGTGTCCACGAAATACTTCTGAGACCGATTGCGATCTGTCAGAAAATCAATGAAGGATGCATGTCGAATTTCAACAGCATCGTTAGGAATCCTCCAAGTACGATATATACCCTCCTTTTTGCGCAACCGTGCGACTGGAACGCGCACAAGTGAGTGGAGTCCCTCTAATGCTCTGTTGATATCTCCTGATTCCAGAGAAAGTACAACTTCCAAGTCCAAAGTGGACAGAGGTTGAGGCAACACAATAATTCCACCCAGGACATGTAAAAGGAGGTCCAGTACATGCGACGGCGTTTCATTAAGAATACGCAGATAGAGCATGTCGACCTCTACGAATGCTTGTGGGTGACCAGCGGGGATAGATTGAATCCCAAGAACTGAGTCGAGACGCTCTGTGGGACGTGCATATTTGTCATCAACAAACTTGACTACCGTCGCAGCATAGATGAATTGACCCGACGCTTTCTCTGCCAGTGTTTGAATGACGGCAGTGGAAGGCCAAGGCTTAGAAACGACTTTCATCCTATCAGAATGCTTTTCGTAAATTCTCTCGAATTCGCTCTCTAGATAGTTTAAAATATCTTGATGGTCTATTTCAGGGATGTATCCTATCTCCTTTTCATGAGTTATGCTCGAAATATCCGGTCTTCGAAAGACATCAAGAATTCCAGGTTCAGGACGACTTGTGATAACAAAGACCAGTGGACATTTCGATTTTGCAGCGACCACCAAGGAAGAGATGGAGTCGAGGATCTCTGCTACCATGTTATCCGTAATACCGTCCATTTCATCCAAGCCATCAATGACAATGACATCAGGATTAGAAATGGGCTTGTTCCAAAGACCATTGATAGGTTCCAAAATTAATCTAGTAAATTGTTTTCTTATGCCTTTGGTGACTATCGATGGATCTTTATTGAATGCCTTTTCAATGCGTCCGCGAAGTTGAGGGATAGAAATGGCGAGCTGATATGCAAGAGTGGGAATGAAGGCCTTTGAGGTGTCAGAACGGGAAAAGAAGTAAGTTGCGGCTAGGCGCCCGGAATTTTCAAATTCCACAGCGACGGTTGTCGCAACAGACGACTTCCCCACTCCTACCGGACCATGGAGCCATAATATTGATGTTTGTTCGTGCGAGCCATGGATCCAAGAGCGGATCTCTTCCAGAAGTACGACGCGAGTACGAGGATGACATTTCGTCCTTGGATCCCTAGCATTTGCATCGTATGTAGAATTCATATTGGAAGCATTGTACAATGCTGTCAGTCCTACATGAATGCGAAGGGTGTGAGTATCATTGCGTGATTCCAAGGTGAAACAGTTTTTAGACGTACCTGCATCACTGTCTCGAATCCATACATCTCCATACCGCACATTGGTGATATTGCCTCCAGCTGTGTTGAATGTGCTATTATGTACTTCGAAGTGGTGTGCGCCTTCCAGTGTTGTTGCACGAGGACCCCGAAGTTGTGGGTTAGAAGATGTAGCCGCTGGTGGCTCCATAGCCTATGGCGAGTCAAATGTGAAACACCGCAGAGATTGTGTCAGATACGAGATGGTGGTAGTTGGTGTCAGAGATTTGGGCGTTAATCCTTGTCTTGAATAGGTGAGTGTGCATGTCACGTTGGTTGAGAGGGTCAACAATTTAACTCCGGAATCAAACTTGGGTCTTATAAAATTCTTTGGCAGGGAGAAATTACATTTGCAAGTGAAGCATAGTATCAAGTTAAGTTCGAGTAAAGTAGGAAACATGCGGAGTAAAACTGATTTGTTCACTACATGCGGCCACCAGCCATGTCTCGGAACCAGCCGAAGACGTGATGCAAATGCTTGCGTAATATTTGCTGTACTAAACAAACGCGACAACTCTACAAAAACAATTAGGATGAGGAATCTATGAGATGCTGATGAATTGACGATCCAAGGCTATTGGATATGTGGATTGTAGATGTTGTGAATCGAGGTTGCGCAGTGGTAAGATAGCTGAACTTGATTATAGGTTAGGCCTCCTACAGAGGTCCTTATATACTACTATACAAGTATTCTACTGTATTCCAGTAAACCACAGAATCTATATACTGAGTCAATGCTTGCTAAGATAATTACTAACAATATTACTAAGCCCGAGATAACTTCTTCGAGGATGTGCCAGATGTAATTCCAACAGTAGAATACATTTAATGCAGATTATATCAAATCGTTAGCTGCAAATTATTGTGTGAATTAATGTTGGAATTCGGCAAGCTGCTTCTGCACTAGTAATGATTACGTAATCGTAGCTTTACCGAATCTTGTATTCTCTCGAACGTCTCTCATCCGTTTGCCTACGAGCTCCCTATGTCAAACAAAATATACTTCGCTTTTGCTATCTCTCGGTGCCAGTTCTTCACCCCTGCTAGCTTATTTTAACAATTAATGATTAGTGAAAATGAGAAGACAAGAGAATAAAATATCTAGCATTGTTTCCGTAAAAGCATAATCTAATTCTCAACCCCTACTGTATCACTAAAGTTGGCGCGTAGATATGATGTCCTAGTGAATGCTATTGATTCCGGCTCATCAAACATCCTAACAGCGGAAGAAACCCTGAAATAAAAGTGAACAGCAAAAACGAGACGTATAAAGTATGCTTGCGCTTCTGGTAGCGGGAGAAAAAATAATGGTACAAATGGCGCACATATCCACACACAGTAGACCACCATCATTTTGACCATCCCAGAAAGTTCTTGTACATCAGTGGAATCTCCACGTATTACATCTTCTAAAAAACCTTCAAACATGCCTAAGCAAACGATACTCACAAGAAAGATAGGGAACCTTTCAATAGAGCTGATGCACATTCCAGTCATCTGCTGCATGTAGTCCACATAGGGTGTGATAAATGTTGGGGTAAAGAACTGACTGGAGGGTGCTGAAAGGATGCCAAGACAAAGAACAATGTCGCTTGCGAGGATAGGGTATTCTCTGGATGGCCATGCAATATATGTCGCCTGGGACTCTATAGTAGTATACCATGCAAGGAGGATACTGTGCTTCCAGTAGCCCAAGATAAGCGAATCTTGTATACATGCCCAGATTAACGGTAGGAAGGGGGTATGCCCGATAGAAGAAAGTCCATCTATATCTGGGGAAATCCTATATGCCATGATAGCATATTTCAACAGCCATAAACTGAAGGGGAGGACGGTATAAGATAGGTGATGCTTAATAGTTAAATGATTACTTACTCCAATTCGTTGGCATAAATGTTTGATATGGAGGGCGTGGTGAGCCACTTCAACATGAATAAAGCCATCTGCACACGACGGGTACTTGTGTCCACGAAATACTTCTGAGACCGATTGCGATCTGTCAGAAAATCAATGAAGGATGCATGTCGAATTTCAACAGTATCGTTAGGAATCCTCCAGGTACGATATGTACCCTCTTTCTTGCGCACCTGTGAGACTGGAATGCGCAGCCGTGCAACTGGAACGCGCACAAGTGAGTGGAGTCCCTCCAACGCTCTGCTGATATCTCCTGATTCCAGAGAAAATACAGCTTCCAAGTCCAAAGTGGACAGCGGCTGAGGCAACACAATAATTCCACCGAGGATATGTAGAAGGAGGTCCAGTACATGCGATGGCGCTTCATCAAGAATACGCAAATAGAGCATGTCGACCTCTATGAATGCTTGTGGGTGACCAGTGGGGATAGGTTGAATCCCAAGAACTGAGTCGAGACGCTCTGTGGGACGTGCATATTTGTCATCAACAAACTTGACCACCGTCGCAGCATAGATGAATTGACCTGACGCTTTCTTTGCTAGTGTTTGAATGACGGCAGTGGAAGGCCAAGGCTTAGAAACGACTTTCATCCTATCAGAATGTTTTTGATAAATTCTCTCGAATTCGCTCTCTAGATAGTTTAAAATGTCTTGACGGTCTGTTTCAGGAATATATCCTATCTCTTTTTCAAGAGTTATGCTCGAAACATCCGGTCTTCGAAAGACATCAAGAATTCCAGGTTCAGGACGACTTGTGATGACAAAGACGAGTGGACATTTCGATTTTGCAACGGCCACCAAGGAAGCGATGGAGTCGAGGATCTCTGTTACCATATTGTCTGTAATGCCGTCTATTTCATCCAAGCCATCAATGACGATGACATTAGGATTAGAGATGAGCGTGTTCCAAAGACCAGTGATGGGCTCTAAAATTAATCTAGTAAATTGTTTTCTTATGCCTTTGGTGACTATCGATGGATCATTATTAAATGCATTTTCAATGCGTCCGCGAAGCTGAGGGATGGAAGTAGCGAGCTGATATGCAAGAGTGGGAACAAAGGTCTTTGGGGTATCAGAACGGGAAAAGAAGTAAGTTGCGGCTAGGCGCCCGGAATTTTCAAATTCCACAGCGACGGTTGTCGCAACAGACGACTTCCCCACTCCTACCGGACCATGGAGCCATAATATTGATGTTTGTTCGTGCGAGCCATGGATCCAGGACCGGATCTCTTCCAGAAGTACGACGCGAGTACGAGGATGACATTTCGTCCTTGGATCCCTAGCATGTGCATCGTATGTAGAATTCATATTGGAAGCATTGTACAATGCTGTCAGTCCTTGAGTGAGAAGGGCGTGAGTATCATTGCATGGTTCCAAGGTAAAATAGCTTTTAGACGCACCTGCATCACTGTCTCGAATCCACACATCTCCATACCGTACATTGGTGATATTGCCTCCGGCTGTATTGAATGTGCTATCATGCACTTCGAAGTGGTGTGCACCTTCCAGTGTTGTTGCACGAGGACCCCAAAGTTGTGGGTTAAAAGATGTAGCTGCTGGTGGCTCCATAGCCTATGGCAAGTCGAATGTGAAATACCGCAGAGATTGTGTCAGATGCGAGATGGTGGTAGTTGATGTCAGAGATTTGGGCGTTAATCCTCAGTGAGTATGCTGTGCGTGTCATATTGGTTGAGGTGGTCAACAATTTAATTCCAGCATGTAACCTGGCCTTATAAAATTTACTTTTAGCAGGAAGAAATTACATTTGCAAGTAAAGTTCAAGTGAAGTTCGAGTAAAGTAGGAAACACGCAGCGTAGAACTGATTGTTCACTGCTCGGAACAAGCCGAAGACTTGGTGCAAATGCTTGCGTAACCTCTACTCTCACAAGCTGTACCAAACAAACGCGAAAACTCTGCCCCCCGTCACGCGCGCGGACACCTCCGACACCAAAAGACATGGCGAGCTTCGTGGCGAGGCAGGCTCTATCGTCCCTCCGGCGGACGGGGACCACATATGCACGATTCCCCCAGCGCGCGATGCACATGACCCCTGTCGGTGAGTAGTGCTGCCACGCGAAATTTTACCACCGCCGCTGATGACGATGGCGGGATGCAGCGCAGAGGAAAAAGGCCCGCGTGGAGATTGATAGTCTCTTTGACGAGGCGGAGGACTTTGACGAGCTCATTAAAGAGAATGCCACTGTCGCCGAGGCCGCCCCTTCTGCACCCGTCGCCTCCACCTCCGCCCTAGACCCCTCCGCCTCCCCCGCCGCCCCGGTGAAGGCTACCATCAGCCACGCCGAGTCCAAGCGGCACAAGCTCTCCCCCGAAAAGCGTCTGCAGCGGTTCAATGACATCCTCGCCTTCGTCGAGCCCCGCATCGGGCGGCACCCTGAGGTGAAGCTCCCGCAAGTACGCAACAGCGCGTGGCTGCACCTCATTGGGCTCGCGACCAACGAGGAGCAGCTCCGGCAGGTGGTGGAACGCTTTCCCAAGTGGACAGGCGGAGGGCGCGTGCTGGATGCACATATCAGCGAGGTGTTCGTCCGTGAGTCTTTCTTCCCCTCCCCTCCCCCTTTCCTATTCGCAGGTGACTAAAACTTGTATGTGAATCCTAAAGGCCGATGCGAAGAGCTCTCCTGCCCCCTCCTCGCCCTCGACGTCTTCGGGAACTACCCCAAATACCAACTATCCCTCACCCTTCCGGGCGCACGTCAGCTCATTCACTCCCTGCACACCGCGTACCCAATCGACAAGACCACCCTCGCCGCGGCGCTCTTCAGCGTGTACGACCTCCCGCCCCTCTCCTCCGACCTCGTTTGCTGCGCACTCTTCGTCTCCGCGTTATACAAGAACAACTCCCCCGCCGCGCGTGTGGTGGCAGACGCACTGGTCCCGCATCTGGAGACAATTGTGACAAGCACCCCGCCCAGGAGGGTGAGCGAGGTCCCCGTAGAGAAAGCGAGGCAGAAACCGGACGTATGGGCCAAGTGGGCCCTGAGAAAGATTGACAAAGCGCTATTTGTGAGAGATGGGAAACGCGCGGAGTGGCTGAGCAAGTGGAGGATGGAGAGCGGGCATATCCCGGAGCTGAGTGCGTTTTAGAGATGATAATTTAATTCTTTGCTTTTACTTCTTCTGTTGTGTGAGTTTGTGCGTGCAAGCCGGGTTTGGCGCCGAGGGCGAGGGGCGGGCTGGTCCTCGTCTGGCAGTCGCTCAGCACCCGAAGACGACGAGCAGGCTGCCAGACGACCCTAAGGCGACGGAAAAGCTGCTCCATGGGTCGAAGGCGCCAATTAAGCTGCTTTCTGAGCCGAAAGCGAATAGCATGCCGCTCTTCATTTCACCGACTATCAAGGCACTCATCACGGCGACTAGCAAGCCTTACTCCTCCCTGAAGGCGACTGGCCGCCTTCTCGTTTTCGGAGCCAAAGGCTGCCCTGCCTGCCCGGGCGCCGAAGGCTTTTGTCCCTGTAAGCGTCGAAGGCAAATGGCCCCTATCGAAGGGGTGTCAAGCTGCCTCTCGGCTGTCAAGTGCCTGCCTGTGTCAACTTTCAAGAGCGAGGCAATATGACCAACTGCACTCAATGCGTTTTGTTCCTGGTGTTGAGGACCGCTCAAAGGCGTTTGCGAAGCTACTTTTTATACCAACATCTCACATCAATGTCCACAGCATCTATCGGTCGCTAGTCACTCCTCGCATCAACGGCTACAGACCAGCCGGTTCTCCCGTCGAAAAGGAGTGCAAATCTAGCTCTTTCATCGAACAGCGCTGAAAGACTGGTTCCACTTTTGAGCAGCACTGCAAAGCCGTCTCTCCCGTCAAACAAAAATGATAGTCCACTCCTGCCGTCGTATGCGGTGTTCAGGCTGCTCAACGTTGAAGAGCCAGCTTGGCGTCGCTCCGAAGATGACTCATTGGCCGTCTCTGGTAGGGCAGAGCCTATTGAAAAGCGTCGCAGGTCATTGACAAGCTGCTTGGACAGGGCTTTCTTCATGCCCTAAACGACGACATGTTTTCCTTCACTTTGAAAGGCGCTCGCTATGTTAATCCTTGCGCCGAGGGCGATGGACACGCCACTCCTGTCGTAGACAGCGTCTATCATGCTTATTCCGGTGTAGGGCATCATGCATAGGAGGTTCTTAGATATTTCAAGCATTTATCTGGGAGCGCAATGAAGTTCGTTAGCGCAAGGAATTGCCAGTGCGGCAAGGGACAGCCTGACTGATGCCTTCTAAGAACCGTCAATCTTTCATACACGACGATACCTCATAAAATGGAACATTTGCTAAACTGTAGATTCCCTTTGTTCAGGACACCTTCCTTTTTTTCTGTATATATCAGCAAAATGGGGCGTGCGTCGAAGAGGACGAAGCTTCTGGGCGCCAAAGACGATGCTATCCCTGGAAAATTCCTCGTTCAGTGCAACTGTGACTCTGAATCTTCAGGGTTCGGATACGGAAATGCAGGTACCGACTCTACTTGAAACCCAAAAACACGCTGCTGATACATGAAGCCTCAGACTTCAGGACGTCTTGCGTCGAACGGCGCTCCCAGGTAGCTTCCGTTTTTCTATGTAATTCAGAAGTGCAGGAGCGGAAGTATCGATTTCACATGATGCTTTTGACTTGTGGAAACGAATTCACCTTGCTCGGCACTGCACTCGAGACGGTTTCCGTCTTTGCTATGTGATTCGGAAAGGTGAGACCACTTTATAAATATCCCTGACCCAATGCGCTGAGCGTGTCGTGTTCTCATACCTACCGGGGTCCGCTAGATAGCTGATACCCTCTTCAATTTTTATAGCGAGGTAACGCAGAAGCAACGAGAACCGAGGCTATCACAGACGGAGGTTTCGCATGTGAACGACAGTACCAGTACCATCATCCTGCACTCGCGTGCCTACTTCTGCGTATTTTAAATGGGCCTTGACAGAGACCACCCTTACGTTGGAATAGCCTGTGTCTCCGTAATTTCTAAATATTAGCATAGACACAATCACTCGAAGAAGACATGAAAGTAGGTATATGGACTTGATATAATTGTCTCTGAGAACGAGTACTTGGGCGGCTTCCGTCTTTCTACGCAGCCTGGAAAGATAGGACGACTTTATAATGGGACACCTCGGGGATCGGGTTTTTTGTGCATATCGCGGCGTGCTACACATCTTTCATATACGACGATATTCATGAGCGCTAATTCTCGCGTGTTTAAAATAATTCTCTATATTTTTATACCTACATCTCCATTCTGCATAGCCTCCTGTTTTGTTAGTATCGACGAGACGATCAATCACACTATCAGCTAGTGACTCCGCCGATTTTGGTTTCTATGATTTGATTACTGAAGATGCTGATATCAGGCTCGTAAGATGCCAACTTCGTGCCCTCTCGTACACACTCTGTGGCACTTCATCACTCGTACTGCCTTCGACATAGTCGGTGATATGCTGCTATAAGTATTAATCTGTCCATTTTAATACTTGCAGACGCTCACGCATGCAAGGTCAAAATGAATTGAAAAATAACATAAAAATTTCGCACAAGACCATTTCGAATCCCTTGAAAAACCATGTTGCATATGAACTATGAATTACATCGACACTAATAATATCCACCGAGATCGCATACAGCGCCGAGAGGGACGTCAATGCGGGTATAGTGCGGCGAGTCCGCAGACAACCACTTCCAGGAGGTAAGAGCAGGCGCAAAAAGAAAAAGATTTTATGCGTGGTGCTGGTTGCCGTAGGTGGACTCCTCGAGGTCCAGCTCGCGCGACTCCTGCGTAAGCTCACAGGGCGTGCACCACATTGCAGTGCAGCAGTCACCACAACCTCCACCCTTGATGTTGTAGCGCGAGCGGATGCCACCACGGGTGGACATCTATGATAGACAAAGGGCTCTTAGTTTACTTCAAATACAATTGACAAGGATAAGGCATACTTGGAGGAAGAAGCCAACACCGCAACAGACATTAATGCAGGCGTGAAGGAAGCAGTCACCGGAGAACATGCCACCGTGTTCGGGGTCGGGGTAGCCTTTAGCGTTCAGGTGCTCGTAGCGCTTCTTGTTCTGCCCGTAGGTGATGCAAGGGAAGCAAGTGGCGATGAGGCCTAAGTAGAAACGATATATAAGCGCAAACAATGAGAGAAATGGGGCGATGAACGTACAGGTGCTAGCATCGTCACAGCAATCGAAGAGTCCGTGACTCCATTCTCTGCCGTCAGCATCGACGGGGAGGTTTTTGGCGTTACGGTTGCCACCAGTGACCATCATGCCCGGCTGGGCCTGGGGCTGCTGAGCGTAAACCTTCTCCTACAAGTAGAGGGAACGAAAGAAAAACGCGTCAAAAACAAAGAGCAAAGACAACGAAGCGCATATACGAACCTGGCCTTGGTAAGACATTCGTAACGATGGACAACGAAGAAAATGAGAAGAGGAAATAGAACAGAAAGGGAGCTGAAGTGAGGACGCTCGTCCCCTGAAAGATTTTATATCCGCCGCCCACCGCATAAATCACAATGAATACATAATCATAACAAGGGATGGCACGTTGAAAGACGCGCCGATGGAAGCGTTTCAACTGTTCAACTTTCAGGTTCAGGCTCGAGGCAGCGTCCATCGTTCAAATTACTGATGACGGCTTCGACGCGACCTATATTTAGAAGTGACCGTGCTAAATGGGGTGCCGGTTGGCACCGGTTGCACCACAACGCGCGCCGCTCATCATTCGAAATGGACAGCAATTGTTAAATATTTGGATTGTCGACGCTCCCTGAGATTAGTTCAGGAGAACTGCTATGTAGCCCTGGCGATGAAGATGGATCTGTTAAGTGTGCTCCTCCCATGAAAGGATTCGCGCACTTTTTTTGATGTTTGCATGGACATTTTTTCGGTAGGTCCAGCTAGAAGAACGACTAAATTGCGTATCCTGGCAGAGATTTAAATCTTATTTAACGGTAAGCGAGCCCAACGAAACCGTATTTCCGCACTTCCATTACTTGACGGAGAGGGATGAAGAGACCTGCACACAATCGGGCAGCGCCAGTCGTTGCCGAGAGCGCCGCATCGAGATCTCTGCTGGCCATTTCGGCTGATGCGGCGATCCTTACAATTGAATTCAAATTAAGATATGATAGGCATCCGATGAAACTGGAGACGCTGTATAACTAGGTGCGTTGCATGCTTTGTTGCACTTCTAGCGTTGTAAGTATCACCAAGCAGCAGTGGCATGTAAGGTAGATTAATATTGCAAACATCGGAATTCACATTCGAGAAATGAGCCATCACGATAACAAGCCGTCGATTCAGTCAAAGTCCATAGCAGATAGTGTGCAAAATGACTGAAAGATTGAAGTGAGCGCCGAGTCACAGGCAAGACAAAATTCTGACGGGCGAGCCGAGAGTCTGTTTGATATGGCAATAACTATAACATACGACCCTCAAGCCACGTTCAAACACGCTCTTTTCAACACGACTTCAACCAAGCACACAATGACTTGAACCTGTAAGGCACAAGAGATAACAAGTGGAGCTCCGAAGATTCAGCGCAACGTTGTGCACAAAGAGACAGCCCAACAGCGCAAGAATATACATTGGTGTCGGAATTTTGGAACCCGGATACAGGGCCAAAGATATCGATCGTAAGTTTTAACAAAGGAGTCCTCCAATTTGCGTAGAGCGCCAAAGCATTACTATTAAGAAAAGATACCTAAAGGATAAGCATGCAGATTTAGCTTTATATAATAGGCAGTTTGCGGTGCATCACATCATGTGATACGACGTTGTGATGATCACACTATGATATTTCTGTTGCGGTATATATTACAACTTAACAGCTGCATACATACTTCATTTAATGCTGAAAAGGACTAATAAAACACACAATGCATCTTAAGTATTATATTCATATAGATGTCAATTTAATCTGAGAGATATGGAGAAAATTTTCAATAAAACCTGTGCCCTAGTTTGAAGCTGCCTGGGCAGGGCTCCCATGTTTGTGAGTGCTTAAAAATAAAATCCTATAAAGGAAAAAGGAAAGAAGGGAAAAGAAAGAAATATAAGGCTATCTCATCTGATTGCCTGGCATCTAACCTGGGATCATATGTATTGCACTGGTATATACATTTATTGAACAGTTAATTACAATTATAATCAGTAGAATTTTGAGCAGAAGCTCCACTATGATATTATTCAGGTACTACCCAAAGATCAAAGATAATTGAGGCTTACACTGAACTTGAGCAATTATCCAGAACCATGGCTCCATTCTTAATCAAGTTAGTAAAAAATGAATCATCAATGCCTTGATACATAGCTTCATCCTCAGAGGAGTAAAGTCTATCAGAAGATGATCCTTGATATACAATGATAAATGAGAGATATAACAATATAGCAAGTTGGCTCAAATCACACATCTACTATTTCACAGACAGAAAACTGAGAAGCTAGTTTGTAATCTGGTTCAGATATGTTACAGAGCTAGGTGTTTGCTCTATTAAATAATTTATTCTGAGAATTCAAGTCAAACATATAGATAGATTCTGAGCTTACTGTTCTTGAGTGGAAAAATGCAAGAATTTTTGTAGAGGCATTGCACAGCATTTGTTTGGTTTGTACTTTAGATATGTGATTAAGATGTACTAATGGCATATACTTAAAGCTAGTTCATAATTTTATGATGTCTGAGTGTGCTGATATTCAACTTACTGTTTAAATGGGGAAAATATTCCAAACATTTCATAGCAATATAAGGTGACTTCTGTTCATATAGTATTTGGATATCATATATATACACAATACAACTTTGGGTTACAGTTTAATTTATAATTTTAGGGCTGCTGAGCATGAATATTCAACCTACTAAGCTGGAGCAGAAAAAAAATGTGGTTTGGGTAGTGTTAGAATGAGTAGTCCACTTGCACTGCACTCCAGATATAACATATAGCTCTATTTTAACAACACATGGAAAGTCATTTCGAGATTTTAGGACACTTCTGTAGGAAGATATTACACTCACAATGTTTAGGAGAATAGAGAGGCTATATTTAATGCTGGCAGCTGTAGACTACACATAGTGCTTCGGAATTCGAGATACCTAGAGCACTGATAAATATGTTGAATATGAAATTTACGTTATAAAAATCAGTCATGAAATGGCAGAGATACTGCACTTCGAAATTCGGACTTCTGGTAATTATATGGCAAAGATAGATTAGCAGATGGGAATGGATATCTAATTTTGGATGGACCAATTCTATTAGCTAGCTGCTATCATTATATAATATCTACTTTTGGATGAACAAAATCTATTGGCCAGCTGTTATCGTTATGTAATGATAGCAGCAGCCATTTGAGTGATCCTATAGCCAGCTATTGTCATTATATAATGGTAGCAGCCCACAAACATGGGAGCCCTGCCGCCGCCCGTATGTTTTCGAATCCTGTTTAACGAGTGGCGCTTCCCCACAGGGATGTACCGCAATGGAAACATCACAGCATGTGATCACCGCAACATCATTTCATGCACCGCAAACTGCCTAATGTCTGGTTTTCAGTATATATGAGAGCGCACCGAACAGTTCCAGCCGTTTTCATAACGATAGGCCCCTTCAAATTTCCTGTGTTTGTATCAATTATCAACTCAGTCACACTTCCATCACAAGCCGACAAATGCCGTCCAGCCAGGAAGCGAACAGGCAGTATATAAGCGACCGATACTATCATGATCAAGGAGATTCAATTTTTTTTGTATTTCAGCTGGTCTGCCATGAATATATATTCTCTTGCTTCAATATTTCACATGTAGATAGCCAGACATATATTATATTGACATGTGAAATTGTATTTTGAAAATGATGGACAGAAAGACCAGCGGAGCAATTCCGCGTCTGAGAGTCCCAAACTTAAAGAGATTCAAACGATTCGTCACAATATGTCGCATTTCCGTTTCAATCTCCGCACAACGTCCAAGCACAAAGCTGTGTTCGATCAACAATACGCTCTTACCCGAATTATAAACACCGCAATTGAAGCGAAGTTTGAAGCACGATCAGCGTGATCCTTCAAATCGTCACATTTTACACTGTTTCCTACTTAGAACCTCATGAAATGCTCTTATAAGGTTGAAATTTTGCATAGCAGATCTGTAAAGCATCTTATATGTATCTGTGAATTTTTAGATAAGTTGAACCACTTTTAGAGACAAGGGTTTAGATTCAAACAAAAATTTGTTGACTCCTTGGTAAAGATAACGCAATTAGACCATAATCCTGCCTACTTTTTCTTCTACTTTTTTGATATTCATTAATGCGAGATATTTTAGCTTCAGAATGTAAAAAGATTTAGAGAATTTGCGGTGATGTTGCATTCAGAAACTGGATTTTGAATCTTCCTGTCCCATTGCACGTGATAGTATCATTATGAAACAGCTAGTAAGTATAGATATCGGAGAAACCTAATTCAACGGGCGGTGATGATGAAAGGCTGCTTCGTAGATGCGGGAGGCCGAGTTGCTCCATCGCTTAAGGTGATGGCATGATGGGGTCAAGGTACTCAACTCGCGGCATCACATGAAGTTTAAGCGCCGCCCTAACTGCAAATTTAGTGGCGGCAATCGGCAAGCTGATTATCCCGATAACCTCTGAGCCGAACTTTCATCACATACTCTACATCCTATTTTTTTTCACAATCGACTTGAATCTTGGGTTTATTAATGGATTTCTTATCTTGGTACGTTGCTCTATGACTCGGATAATCTCAGTTGATGACTGAATGCTGCTATTGAAGATGCTATCAACCCACAGAATCGCAATACCATGCAAACCAAAGGAAAAATTCTGCCCTCTGATGATTCTCAGCTGTTACCATTCGAGTACATTGTCAGATTCTTGGGTAAAGCTTGCGTGCAAGGCATTCAGTACGATAGTAAGCTATATATATGTTTTCCTTCCCTACTTATCTTATCCTGTTGAAATGGCGTTAAGCCCGAGTGAACGAATCACCTGCTGCGACATAGATTCTCCGAGAATGCTCCGTAGTGTCTGTACCGTTGAAAAATCGACTAGTACCCCGCGAAAAGACCGAGGCAGCATGGCTTTTCCATAGGCGAGATCTTAGCAATCAATGCAAAGACGGTCTCATGTGCACCTCGCAAATGCGTCACTGGAACTTTCGGCGAAATAAAAAGGCACGAGCACCAGTCCTCATGACAGTAAGTGATCTCTGAATTCAGGGCCCATAGTTCACAACTCAGTGTCAATCGTAACAATTATCAGCAAACGCGGTCAAGAAGCTCCTATAATTGAGCTTAATTGCTTATTTCTACTACTGACGCGCCGCCAGACCTGCACACACCACTTCGTAGGCTACACGTATCGCATTGGAAAGGTGAATGCTCAATCTCCTTTACAGCTTTTGAACTGTGAGGCCTCTGTGTTTACTTTCACTGAAATATTTTGAAGGTTTTTATTGCAATGGGTGCGGTTTTATCTTATCTGTCAGGAAATGCGACACACTCGGTAAGTGGTTCGGGCTCAAGCCACATCTACGCCCTCACTTACTGGGTACGACCATAGCCGTTCGAGATCACTGAAATCGAAGCTCCTGATGGTTCCGTGAAGGCGAAATTCGTGGCCTTCGGTGCAACATTGACTGAGTTATGGGTGAAGGATAAATCTGGCAACCTGAGGAATGTTATTCTAGGCTACGATGATAATGTGCGCTTTTATCCTTCCTTCGCTAGGTTTCAGGGCATTTAATGGCCATTGTTTCTTAGTCACAGCTTCTTAAGGATCCTAGTCATCCAGTTTTCAATGGGATTGTGGGACGGTATGTCGTTCTTCTTAGAATTTTTGACCTTAGATTTGATATTCCAATAGCTATGCGGGACGGATAAGAAGAGGTATAGCTTTCTTCTTCTTCTACTGGAACACTAGCCAACTATGCTAATGCGCTAGGAACATTTTCTATCCCGACTGGACAGAATCATCAACCAGAAGGTTCAAAAGTTTATCATATCGCTACTAACGATGGTGAATATATTCTTATCTTTTGGTTTCTTTTCAAAATAGCGTTTCGTCTCATATATTATTTTCTTTTCTTCTAGGACAAGTTGTCACGTTATTCGATTTATTGGATCATAATAACTCAATCTGTTTAGGCAACCTTACATGGAGGAATATACGGCTGGGACCGCCACAGTTGGATACTTGTCTCGAAGACGCCTACAAGTGTGACATACAAGCACGTAGACGCAGCAGATGAAGGATTTCCTGGAACTGTAACGGCTTATGTACGTTCATCGATCATGGACACGATGAAGATTTCTTTTTACTAAACTCTTGCGTACTAGACCACCCACACGGTATCGAACGAGGGCTTCCTACAAACAATGGTGCATGCTACCGCTACAGAAGAGGTTCGTCTTCAGACATGTGATAGGGCAGGATTATCACTGAGGACTGTTTTGTAGACACCCATCATGTTGACACAGCATATCTATTGGCAAGTCTTTCCTCTTTTTACAACTCGGCCACGCACTAACACCGATTCTAGGAATCTCGACGCCTTCCAAGAAGGCAACGGTGATATTCTTTCTCATTATCTGCAAGTCGACGCTTCACGAGTCATAGACGTCGATGGAAATTATCTACCAACGGGTAAACTTATTGATGTTTGTGATACCCCTTTCGACTTCAGGAAGGAGCAGAAGATCGGCGCTCGCTGGAAGGACACCACTAATCTCTGCGGGAAAGGTACTTTTTTTGTTGTTCGCGTAAGGTTTTCCTTGCTGAAGAAATTACGACAGGATGCCAAGGATATAATACTGCATGGGTATATGACCGATCCGAAGAGTCATCGCCAGGAGTGTCGCTCTGGAGTGATATTTCTGGAATTCGGTACGTGCTCCTTATCTGACATGTTGCTTCTTTCATGACATCCTTACTTATACTGACTGAAAGGGTGGATATGTCGACGAACCAGCCTACAGCTATGATATATACGTCATATTGGCTGGATACTCCCCGAAAACTCGTTCATGGCGGTCCGTCTCTCAAATATACAAAATATTCGGCGGTAGCTATTGAACACCAAGGATATATGGACGCTATTAATACCCCTGAATGGAACGTGGACCAGATACGTATGCTTCTTTCTGCCTTCTTCTATATTTTTCCAGTAATTCCCTGACACCCGGAATGATAGATCACCCCGGCAAGAGCTACGAATGGAGTTCGACATACAAGTTCTCTGTCGTTGAGTGAACAACAATACATCACCATTTGTTTTAAATTCCCCTGTAACCCCTATGTTGGTTCTTCCATGGCGTAATTAATTGACATTTTACATTTAAGCCTTCGAGATTACGAAGAATGAGCTAGTTCCCACAACGGAGCTTAATGGCATTTGCCAGTAGTCCTCACTTCTTAACATCACGTTAACGTTCTATTATTGGATCAAAGCGCCAATACTTTGTCCTGAGAAATATTCATCGTCCAAATCACGTAAAGATCACTCAAGGCTCACACCATTCCTAGTACGAAATATCACCCAAAATATGCATTGCAAATTCAGGGAGGATCACCACTTCGCATTCACATTATCGTGAGATTTCATTCCCATAAAGCATAGCGTCCGAGAATGCCTTTTATTGAGGCGCCTCCCCTTCACTGCTCCTTGTCTTCCCTGACCACTCCTCTCACCCGATGTCAAACTCCACAGAGCTCTCGATTCCAGAGCTTGTTGGGATGGCCGAACACCTGTATGTTTTTGATTTGTTGATGCTTTGCGTGACTGATGGCGTCGTCCAAGGGTTGCCGCCAAAATGTTTTCTTTGGCAGCATGTGGTGAGTCTGGCCAATTAGCATTTCGTTCTGAATGTGAACTAAAAAGACTGATGCTAGTTATGCTTTTTTTCGACATTGTCATTACTTTGGGAGATGAAGTTGAGCTGATATGGATGCGAAAAGCTAGTCTGGTTTCGTACTTATGGTTTTTAGCGAGTTCAGCCTCCTAGTTTTTATTCTCAGTTTTCATTTATTCAACATAGAATCGATATCTTTCGCCGCTTGGATATATTGTCATCATTGTCTGTGAGCAGAAAAACACTCTATATTCCACTTAAATATTGACTTCAGCATAGCATTTCACGATCCATGGAGTAAATCCGTCTGTGATCGTTACGTTCTTTTTCCGGAAGCATTGAAAATCGTCACTGCGTTTACAATTGGTGGTGCGTACAAATTAACTCCTACATCGTATGTTAAAATATATTTTAATGTAAGTTTTGCAGTTATCTTTATTCTGCGATTGTATGCAATCTATTTTCGAAGTCGAACCGTTGTTGCATTTGGATGTGCTTTACTTGCAACTGAGCTGGGTGTCAAAATTGTAATTATGACTTTCTTCCAAACCTTCCGCTTTCTTTATTAACCGATCATCAGTGGTCATTTACAGATGGCACGAGTCTTAACCTCCCCCCTGGTGAGATTGTATTTGAACCTATGCCATGTCAAAAGCATTGATTACCTATTTACGGCAGGTCAGATCGGCTGCATTCTTGTTGGAAGGTCTCCCCTGTTAGTTGCAATAGCTTTCTTAAAATGTTTATTGAAAACACTTAGAGCACACATTAAACTTCAGCCGTTTTGTATTTACTTGGATCGCAGAGCTGGTGTTCGGTTGGTCCTATTCTAATTTACTCTAAATCATCTTTCTGAATTCTCGTTACAGATTCGATCGTGTTTATCCTGACATTATGGCGTACGATATCGCAGAATCGACTTCGCAGAGGTAACGCCATGTCGCTCGTTTCCCTCATTATGCGAGACGGTATGTTCTCACCACTTGGAGAAACCAATTCCATCCTGAAATTTCCATCTCAGGCGTCATTTATTTTGGCGTTATTTTCGTGGCAAATCTTATTACCGTCCTGCTTTTCTTGGTGAGATTATCGTCTCAAATATATCATAGCTGGTATTGACGTGCTGTAATGCGCAGCTAGCGCCTGTAAGTAAAGCGCCCGATTCGCACCCCATACCTGCGAGCTGATCGACAATAGCCTGACATCAAAGCCATAAATGCAAGCTTCAGCACTCTGTATGTTTTATGGAATACCATGAATAGATCCGCAGCTAATGGGCTTCGCAGAATTACCAGTTTAATGGTTTCGAGGCTGATTCTCAATCTCCGCGGCGTTGCAGAGTACGATTCTGCTCCACGGCGTGGTAATCTACAGGAAGAGAGTTATTTGGACACAGAAATAACTGCCAATTGTGAGTGGGATATGTCCATCTGCATATATAGTACTCATTCTACATCCTTCCTCACAGACGATGTTCATCTGGTGGAAAGAAACTTATTTGCCTTAAGGCAAGACCTATCTAGTATAGGCAAAGTCTAACATATTCGTCATTCGATTGCTTCACTATCTTTCCCGCTTTGAAAACCGAGCCGGCTGGACCAGACGCAAACCCATATATCTCAAGGGAGAATTGAAAACTGACAGGAAGTCAACGGCCGCCGGATGGTAGCCTTCGAGGATGGAAGCAGAAGCGATAGCGTGGACACGGATCTCGAGCATTAGTTACGACACATATGTTACGTTGATCACGGAAGGAAAACAAGAATGGTGAAACCACCTGCTAGAGACATGGAAGATGTCAATGCATGATTCTCCCTCAATAATTAGAAGCACAGAGTCTGAAGTCACAAAAGGTCGGTGTCGGATAGTGCAGTTAAAATCTGTGTGAATGGATATGATCACGCGACACCGACGCGTACTGAAACACGTACAAATAAAGAGAGCAAATGTCAGAGTCACCTTCCTTGAACAGTGGATAGAACAGTGGACAGAAAAGAGCAAAACACAATCAAATTTCAGTTAATATATGACTTGGAACGAAAAAATGGAATGTAGTTGAGAAATCGAAAGTACCTGCCACCAAGAAAGACAACAAAGTGCCTACGTGCCAAGAAAAGACACGAACAAGGGCGCGCAATGTAAGGGAGGGCACCAGATCGTCGAGCGATACCTACTTCCACCCCGAGCTCCCACATTTCGTGCGCATTCACGAAACCGTCAATGACGTAGGCGAGCGCTGGCATATGGTTCAATGCGCCGGAGCTGTGACGAGAACTGGCACCTTGAGCAGGTGAAGTTACGTCGAGGGTGGCAAAGGCGATCAGCTCGATGAACCCAGAGTGAATCAGAATCGACCACTGAGGAGGAGGCGTACGTGGGGCCCGGATGATATCTGTGAAGGTACGGCTGCCGGTGCTGGATACGACGGAGAAAGAGTGCAGGGCATACTTTATGGCGTATCACTGTTGTCACTGTGCTTGTTCATCTTTCCCGCCCATTCGTAGTTGCTGCGAGCATTTGCCGGAGAGCCTGCAGCTTGCGTTGCCCTCGCTTCAAGTCTCACTGTGAGGAACGCCGGGGGCATCGTCGACGGCGCATACTGTCTGGGGTGGATGGCGCACCCGAGTCCCGTGGTGTGCAACCGTACGCAGGGAGGCTCAGCCCTTGCTAAGGAGGGTGGACCATGTCAGCCGGTAAGCGAAGTAGGACCGAAGACGTGTTTCTTGCAGGACGCCCCTTCCTGCCACCAAAGTGTTTGGCCCGATAAAGTGGCGGGGGGATCAGAATCGAACACTGAGGAGGGGGCATACGCGGGATCTGGACGGCATCTGTGAAGGTAGGGCGCTGCTTGTCAATACCGGTGCTGGATACGACGAAGAAAGGGTGCTAGGTGTACTTTATGGTGTATTGCGCTCGCAGCATCGCTCATCCTCCTTCCCCGCCCGTTCATCATCGTTGCGAGCGCTTACTGGAGGGCCTGCAGCTCATGCTTGTCCTCGCTTCAAGTCGCCTGTGGGACGCCCCTGCACGGGACTGAATCCCGTCAAGCGCCAACCAATAAATGCCCTCCTGCTCATGCAAAGAGAACGGGGCTGGAGTGTGCTGGTAACACCTAGGTGGTGAGATTGATTGGGGGCAACGGCGGGAGAGCACAGCAGTGCACAAAAGATAGCGCACTGGTAGTGGGTGAAGGTCAAGGCTGGAAATCGGCGCAGCTCGGAGGCGTAGGGTGCTCCGCTCCCTCAAGCCATGGGTCCTGTGCAGGGCCATCCCCTCCTCCCTGCCTCGTCGTCGTCGCCGCACCTGCTTCCGACTGCCGGGCGGTGCTTTCTTCCCTACCCTCGCACGCGTCATATTGTAAAAGCAGGCGCATTCTCAGCTAGCACTAGGTGCGAAGATGCGGAGATGCAGAGGAATTGCCATGCTACATGAGAGAGCGCAAGGGTGAAGCCAGTGCCACCGCTATCTTTATCGAGCGGGCGCTATCGCTGTGGAGTGAGCATGTGGGTACCAAAGTGACATGCAACCTGACAAAAGCAATGACAAAAACATATTAGATGCGTCCATGACCAGGAGGAATAGCAGCAGAAGAAAACTGCAGCACTTGCGTGTCCCAACGGATACGAGATCAGAGACAAGTACCCTGCAACGCATCGACGCGTTCAAAGGTTCCACTGCCCAGCCCAAACAATAGCGCCACGGCAAGGAACAGAGAGGAGGAAGAAGACAAAAAGCAGGACTTACGCGTTGTCGAGTGGGACTCGGAGGGCAGTGAAGTCTCAAGCCTCTGAACCCTGACGGGCGCGGAGTGTCCCGAGCTATATCGATTCTCCAGTGCAAAGCTGCCGGAATCTTCTCATCGTCGTTGCAGGGAGAATGGGGTCTGCGTTGTGTGGCATTATATCGGTGTGAATGCAAGGAGCGGGCGACATGATGAGACGTGCGCTTAAGTTGGGAGGACGCCGCGGCTGCGAGGTCCGGGCTTGTGGATTTGGGGGAACGGCTGCGAAAACACGAGTGACGGAGGTTTCGATCGGAATTTGGAACGATCCGGAAATTTCCTGCTCAACCTCTCGCTTTGCGCGAGGGTGACCCATGCAATGCCTGTCTAGAGAGAGCTGGGTGCTCTACGCCCTGCAATCTATCATTTCAACTGCTGCGAACGCGAGCTTGTATTCAAATCCCCTTGTGCTTGGCGGAACTTCACCTAGCCCTGCATGATTTCTTCGAATAATCCAGACATTGCGAACGGGCAGGGCAATGTCTGGCGATGATTATTCTCGGAATAGAGGAGCAAACCAGTTTCTGTGATACGCTATATCGCTTTTCAACGAAGTATGGTATATCTCATCGACACTCGAGCAGAAAACAAGAATAGGATGGTATTTCCAATAGATCCGTGCGTCGTCTCACTCTTTCAACTAATTTGATTCTTTAGCTCATTTCTGTTTCAGAATCTAAATTTGTTTCTAGGTCTAAAGATCACTCTAATTTCCCAATTTTCACGAGAGCTGGATGACACCTTGCGAAAAAGTCGAACCCGCCAAGCTCGTCACACCCATTGAACGAGAGCCTGTTCAACCATGCCCTTGAGTCCAACCCTCATTCGTAACGGCTGTCTATCTGTGCTTGAACGTCGAGACGATGTCGACGCCCAAGCTTATGGTACTCTCCTTCTCTGCAGATTCTTCTTGCCTTCCTTGAACTGATCCGCCTCTTATCGCACAGTTCAGCCCCACGCCTCGATTCCCGGCCCCCGACTGTTACTATTAGGATTAAGTACGAGCTCTTGGAAGTCGCGCTCCTCCCCATGCATGGCTAGATACTCTATAGACTCAGAAGACGGACCAATAGTTCAGAAGCCATAACTGGCAAAGCTTTATCCCCTCGTCCCATGCAGTGGCAACTAGAGATGCCCAGATACACGGTATGCCCCTTCCTTGCTTTACCTCTCTCATCTCCTTGGATTTCCCCTGCTCGTATCACATAGTTCAGCCTCACACCTCGACCCCCAGCACCTGACTTCTATCATCAGGGTCAAGTACGAGATTCTGGACGTCGTGCCGCCACCCATGCGTAGCTGGATATCCTGTAGACTCAGAAGACGGGCCGAAGATTCAGAAGGCAGACTGATTCGAAGGATCCCCAACCCCGACTTGTACCACTAGGATTAAGTACGAGATCCTGGGCGTTACACTGCCGCCTATACGTAGCTGGAGATCCTGCAGATTCAGAAGACGGACGAAGACGATCTTCCACACTGGACGGACCCATACATTTAGAATCGATTGCGGGACTGGTCGCACCCGCATCTTCGCAGGACAGGACTCCCACAACTAGTGCTGGTTGCTCAAGTTCTTGAATGCCGCCATTGCCGTCTATATGCGGTTGCACATCATATACTCGTGCTTACCATAAAAAGTGTCGCTTATGTAATATACGCGTACACATGAACTCATCGCATAAAGTGGTGGTTGAATTTTTGAACCAACCTAACGTGTAAATCTATCGAAATTCTTGTTGATATGTTGTCTTACTCTCACATTGATACTCCAACCAAGAACAGAATTGTAGGATATGCACAGGCCACAGGAAATGCAGCAGAAGCAGGCTGCAAGGAAAATGTGCCACCTTGTACGGCACAATGCATTGTCAAGCACTTTGAAGAAACTGGTTCCACTGTGAGAAAAAAGGGCTCTGGTCCTCCAACCAAAGTAACTGATCATGACAGATGTGAAATAGTGCGAACTGCAAGGAAAAACTGATGGATGGCTCTTGGCCAGATCCGAAACCAAATCACAGCAGATATCTCAACTACCACTGTTCGGTGCATCTTAGATGATGAAGTGTACCACCAGCAAGTTGCGAGAAAGGTACCATACCTCACTAAGAAGCATAAGCAAGCACGTTTAGCATGGGCAAAGAGGAATAAGGGTATGAGATGTGAGGATTGGGGGAGGGTAATATTCTCGGATGAGTGCTATGTTTACCTCGGTGACAAACAAGGCCACATTTACATTACACAGCATGCCGATGAGGAGCTGCTTGAGGAATGCTTGGTTCCGACCTTCAAGCAGTCCTCTGTTCAGGTTATGGTGTGGGGATGCATCATAAGAGGGGAGAAAGGTCCACTGGTTGTATTCGAGTACCCAGGTGGAAAAGGTGGTGGAATGAACTCGGCCCGTTATCAAAATCAAGTCCTGGATTCAGTTCTCAAGCCATTTTACACTTGGATGAAGGCAGAGAAGGACAACATTCAGTTTCAGCAAGATGGAGCAGCCAGCCACCAAAGTAAATCAATGATGCAGTGGTTTGCACAAAACAAGATACCACTATTTGGACACCTGGCCTCTTTCCCAGATCTCAATCCCATAGAGTCAGTATGGCTGGGCCTCAAAAACATACTATGTCATCTCCAGAACCCACCAAGTACAGTTGAGCAACTTCAAGCTGCCATTCTCACTGCATGGGAGCAATTGCCCATTGAATCAGTTGACTGTCACATTCAGAAGATGGGAGATCATGTCAATGCTATTTTAGCAGTGAAGGGTGGGCATACAACCTTCTAAATATTTGTACATATTATTTTACTTCTGTAAATATGATTTGCATCTTTTCATTGATATTCACAAGAAGAAACACCTATATATTGCCAAAATGATGAGGAGTAGATCTGTTGTGAGTGTGGGAATATTTGATACCGCAACACATTTTATGGTAAGTATGAGTAGCCTTGGAAGGCAGGCTTTGTACAGTGGAACAGTCCTCCAGACTTGGATTCTCTGGCCACAGGGCCACCCACAAAAACAGATACTGCAGTTTGCTGTCCCAAATCCTTGAAATGTGCTAGCTACTATGAACTAGTGCATTGTACTTTCATTCATTGTAGTTAATCTCAGTCTTGCAGTTCATATGATGCTGTATGTCTATAAGTAGGCCCAGATGCTCAAGAGCCATGCAGGCATCACAAGGAATGCAATATCATGCTATGAGAAGCATGATGTCATGCCAGCAGAAGCACTATACCATGCCAGGAGATGCTGACACTCACAAGGTTCATAGCACTGAACAAGCATAGGAACATGTCAATAAGCCTCATTTGCGAAACTTCATCTTTCTACATTCTGGTGGTTGCATGTCAAATCCCATACTTATGGACCACTTTACCCTCCTCCTTCCTCTCTCACTTCTATCCTGCTCTCCTGACACTATTTAATAGTTAAACCATGAATTGGTCCTTGTCTCCTAGGGTATGCACACTTGGCTCCAGATAAAGGGACCATCAGGAGCATAAGACCTTTGGCACCACAGTTGGAGTTCATGCATAGCTAGCAAATGTGTAGGCCTGGGAAAGGGATGCCACACTTAGGAGAAGGATTAGATGCTACAGACTTGGGAAGGGGTGAATGATTGTGCATCTCTAGAAGGAGTGGGAGATGTTGCAGGCTCTGAAGAGGAACTGGAAGGCTCATAGATGTGGAGAGGGTCCAGAGAAGCTTGCAGAAGAGGGAAATGAATTGGAAGACTTGTGGATGTGAGTGAGCCCAGAGGATCTCATGTACAGGAGAGGGCTTGCAGGATTGCAGATTTGACATGGGAACTTCAAGCTCTAGGAGGCTTGGAGATGGACTACCTGCCACTATATACCTCTGAATACTAGCTGAGATTGCAGGAAGCATTTGTGGCACTATTCTGCTACATTTTCTCTGACTACAGAGTGTTTCAAGGAAAGCCATCTTGTAGGAGTCCTTTGAATATTCATCCCTTAGTATTCTGGGGCCCATTTGCCATTGGCAGCATTATCTTCCAGCAATGCTCTCTGTATATAGCATGACTTTCCAGGAGTTGTTCTTTGTCCATTCTCCAAATTATAGAATGTTGTAATCATCCATGCCAAGCCTGACTCTGTAAATCATTTCCCCCTGCCTTAGGGCTTTTCATCAACACTATGCCCTTTCATGTGGCACATTGTGACTTGTGGTAACCTCCAAAAGTACCCCTCTGCTATGTTCCTCTCACAAGTTCCCCTTCCATCATGTTTGAAAATCTAGGTAAATATGTTGGGCTAAATCTAGAGCAGATCCTTGTCATATAATATCAGTGTGTACCCAGGAGATGCTCATGAACCACATTCCTCTTTCCTATCCTGTTTTCTCTCATCTTGCCTTCCTCTAACTGCCTACAGCTTTGGTCCTCTTCCCATCACACTGTTCATGTTCATAATCTACACAACCCAGCCCTGATTCCTGATTTCCTGACAAGTCCCACAAATACAAGATCTTAGACTTCTCATATGACTCCAGAGAGGAACTGAGACATATCTATCTCTGTCAACAACTTAACCAAGCAGTTCACTCATAACCTATGCATTCTATTCTAAGGTAGATGTCATTGTCACAGCTGTGATTTCTTCTGACACTCTCTGACACCTTCTGACACTCTATTATGATTCCCTGCTATGTTTCTGACATTTTCTGCCTGTTTCCATTCATTGCTAATCTCTGAACAATTGTCTCTATCATTTAACAATTATTATTTCTATGTGCACTTCCACTCAGTTATGTTTCTGCTATTGTTTCTGCTACTTTTATTATGTATTAAGGACTTTTATTATTCCTCATAACCATAGTATTGCTACTGCTGCTATTATTATTACAATTAGCAATACTTGTATTTAAGTAGCCCTGTTCTGTACTATAGCCTCCAGTCCAAATATCAACCAAGTCTACAACTAGTCCTCTGACTATGTTACACCTAGTCTCTCTGATTCACTTCCAACCTTCCAACTCTCTTCTGACTTCCCTTCTAGTTTACTAATGTTGACTAGTCTTATCTCATCCTCAACACTAGACTTGGATTCTAGTTGTCAAATATCTCTTAGTTGTCTTTGACAACTTTATGACATTACAACACTTTCTTCTGATGTGTGGACCACATGCAAGTTAGAACCCACAAGAACTGGAAGGGCACAGCACATAAGCTGAAGCCAACAGTTCTTACCTTTTAGCATTATGGTCAGAAATATTTTTGACATTACTTCCAACATTTTCTGACATAGAACTATTGTAGCCCATGACCTCTAGTTCCTATTTATCTTTGGGAACAAGACTTGACAATCATCCATAATCAACAAAGATCACAAGACATGACAAATATGTGACATGCAAGATCAAAATAAGAAAGAAAACAATGGAAAAACAGCAGAAGTTGTCTTTTAAGACAGCAAAGAGGATTTTGAGAAATCAGACACCTATAAAGTGTTCTAAATACCCCTGCAAATGATATATCAAAATTTGGTGAGAATTAGTATTGTTTGAGTGAACTTATTTGCTGAGAAAGATTTGATCTACTGATATCACTGTAATAATTCAGTCCCAGAGATGTTGGTTTACCTGGCTTAAATTCTTGTGCATGCAGGTCTACTATTGTCTAGATAATTCTCTCTTTCTCAAGCTCATCCATGATGTTGTTGAGCAGAATGGAATGTTATTGATGAGTGAAAATGAACATTATCCTTTTCTGTAATCCATAACTCTGAATTTGCAATCATTTTTGGTTGCTTTGAGAAGCTGTTATTAGATTGTCCTTTTAGGTTTGCAAGGGAGGACACTACCTTATGCTTTTGGAATCTGATGTCACATAATGATGTCCATTTACCACAGATTGAAGGTATGGAAGATGCAACACATTTAACAAGGGGGAGGTCAAACTAATGTAGTCAATGTGTCCTGCAGATAACTGTAGTTTACCACCAAAATGCAGTTTTAAGTGACAATAACTCTAATATATGACTTATAGGGAAGATTTTTGCATTTTTGCATCCTGATCATGCAAAAAGTGTATTATTCATGTTAAATAACTGTACTGTCTATATTTAGAGGCTGTCATGCTCTGCACATGTGCTTTGTTGATTATGGATGACATCTACCTCATATATGATCATTCAGTATATTATTTCTAGGTTTACAGTGACATACAATAATCAAAAGCAACACAAGTATATGGAGGAGGTACTTAAAACATACAGTCAAGTGTAAAGAGTGAAACATAGAAAATAATTCAAAAATTCAAGATATTTCAGCACTGAAACACCTAGGCCAGGATGTACCATGGAAAAAGTTACTGAGGTCCAACTTTACCATAATTTGATTTCCAAGAATATTTACAATTTCATCATCACATAAGCCTAATCTGAGATGAGGTGGAACCCAGGATAAAAAACCAACATTATTGTAAACCCAGCCATTAAAGATACATGAGTGAAGTATGTTTGAGCCTCCAATTGCCCTAAGTTGGCTTACATGATCATAAGGATGGATATCAGGGGAGAAAAATGGCCTTTTCTGCTTTAAATTTTGTATGGTAGAATTAGGAAGATTAGAAAAGTTAGTTTCAGGACTCCAGAATCTGACTAATTGATCATATGAGTTAGAGACCACTTGGTTTCCATTAAGAGGGGATGCAACAGATGTCACTGGATCTGAATATCCTTGAAAGGGATCAGCTATGGACTTGCCAGTTTCTGCATCCCAGATTCTGATTGTTTGATCATATGAGCCAGAGACTACCTGCTTTCCATCAGGAGAAAATCCAACAGATGTCACTAAATGTGAATGTCCTTGAAAGGGACCAGCTATGGTCTTGCCAGTTTCTGCATCCCAGATTCTGATTGTTTGATCATATGAGCCTGAGACCACCTGTTTTCCATCAGGAGAGAATCCAACAGATATCACTGAATGTGAATGCCCTTGAAAGGGACCAGCTATGATCTTGCCAGTTTCACTATTCCAGATTCTGATTGTTTGATCATATGAGCTAGAGACTACTTGCTTTCCATCAGGAGAGAATCCAACAGATGTCAGAAAATCTGAATGCCCTTGAAAGGGACCAGCTATGGTCTTTCCAGTTTCAGCATCCCAGATTCTGATTGTTTGATCCTCTGAGCCAGAGACCACCTGCTTTCCATCAGGAGAGAATCCAACAGATATCACTGAATGCAAATGCCCTTGAAAGGGACCAGCTATGGTCTGGCCAGCTTCAATATCCCATATTCTGATTGTTTGGTCATGTGAGCCAGAGACCACCTGCTTTCCATCAGAAGAGAATTCAACAGATGTCATTGAATGTGAGTGCCCATGAAAAGGACCAGCTATGATCTTTCCAGTTTCAGCATCCCAGATTCTGATCGTTTGATCATATGAGCCTGAGACCACCTGCTTTTCATCAGGAGAGAATCCAACAGATGTCACTGAATGTGAATGCCCTTGAAAGGGACCAGCTATGATCTTGCCAGTTTCAGCATCCCAGATTTTGATTGTTTGATCATGTGAGCCTGAGACCACCTGTTTTCCATCAGGAGAGAATCCAACAGATGTTACTGAATGTGAATGCCCTTGAAAAGGACCAGCTATGATCTTTCCAGTTTCAGCATCCCAGATTCTGATTGTTTTATCATATGAGCCAGAGACCACCTGCTTTCCATCAGAAGAGAATCCAACAGATGTCACCAGGGATGAATGCCCTTGAAAGGGGCCAGCTATAGTCTTGCCAGTTTCTGCATCCCAGATTCTGATTGTTTTATCATATGAGCCAGAGACCACCTTCTTTCCATCAAGAGAGAATGCAACAGATGACACTATATTTGAATGCTCTTTCCAGATATTAATCAGGGATGGCCAGTCATCATCCTGCCCCTGCCTCACAGTCAGGCCATTTAAAAAGTGTCTCTCATAATGCTTCTTGATAATTGATCTTTTTGGTGCAAATGGCATTGCTGATAGGTAAATATGTGGTGCACTTTCTGCAATTGGAGTGTGGTAATTAGCAATAAATCTTGCAGCATCTTTTGCAAATTCATACACTTCCTGGTTTAAAGTCTAAATGAAAAAAATGTTAGAATATCAAATTTCAGAAAGAAAGCATTTACCTTAATACAATAAGCAGTTATTTTCATCCCTGTCTGGGCTTGTGAAATTTTTCCAGTCAAGCTCATAGCTTTGAGCCAATATAAGAATTTATTCTCAAAAAAAGTTTCCAGTTCCATGCCCAGTTCTTCATTCCAAACCCCTTGATATACAACATCATGTAAGTGCATATTCCAAAATTCACAGGCATACTGTAGATGAGTAGGCACATGTCTATTCACCACTGCTACCAAATCCTTTATCTCATCATTTTTCACATGAGATGTCTTCAATCCACAGATATTAAATTTTAGGCTGGAATTTAAGATCTGCAGACAAGCTGCCATTATCTTCTGACTATGCTGCTTCTTAATCCTGTCATTCATCTCACATCTTTCCATCATAAATTCATAAAATGTTAAGTGCTGAAAGTAGATCTTGCCCTCTGTGACAGCCAAGACTGAAGAAAGACTATGCAGAGTTATTTTAATGGTATCATTCAGATCATCATTTTGTTCTCTTTGGAAATATTTGATATCATCCACATGCAGAGGTACTTTGGCCAAGAGGATGGTTCCAAGAATATCTCTCAAAACTTTCTGCCTACATCCCCATTCTGAAAACTCAGAATGCAAGATTTGAGAATATAGAATGTCCACATTGGAGCTTGGATGTTATGTTTTTCTTGGCAGAATTAATGCTAGCTTAGATCTAGGCAGTTGTTCATCTTTTTTAGTGATGAAATCAATAGCAGTAGTAGCCCATATGAATAATCCAACTGCTTGGCTGGTCAACCTTTGCAAATCATCCTCAGAAGGTTTTAGCATGATTTTTCCAGAAAGCTGTTTAAAACTTTCCTGAAAAAAGAGGTATATATCTTGAGTAGTTGCTGGAGAGGCAGCAGCTCCTGTCTCTAGCACTATTTTCAAGCATATCTTCTTATCTTGAAATTCATCAGGCTCATATCCAGGTCTACCTGTCACTAAGAGCTTGAAGCATTTTGGAAGATTTGACCACAGTGTGAGTGTTTTCAGAAATGCTTTAGTCTGAGAATTCTGGGCTAAATCCAGCTCACACTCATCTAGAGCATCAAAGACAATTACAGGCAGTGAACCAGCCAAGATTTTTTCATGAATAGCTAAAGGACCAGAGATTAGGGTTTCAAAATGGAATTCAATATCATCCAATCTGAATCCAGGTTGATTCAAGATTTCTACAATGCTACTTTTCAACCTAGGGTTATATTTGGCAAGATCATAAGCCACAGTGCACCAAACAGCAGCAGGATCAGTGAAAGTGGTATTTCCTCTCCTAAAAAAATACCAGCCACCCAATCTTTTTTGAGTAGACAATTTTGAGACCAAGCTAGAGGCAATGGCAGACTTTCCAGAACCTGGACTGCCAGTAATCCACATGATGTTTGGAGTATCAGGACCTAGGATATAATGATAGGGATGGTAAGCAGAATTATGAAGTTGCAACCTCTTGAATGCACAAACCAAAATCAGTCAACCATGTATCAATCTGCCCAAAGAGCTCTGTTCTAGTTCCTTCCATGCATTTTGGCCTATATTGGCTAGCAATGTCAGTTGGCTTCAGATCCAGAAGTTTTCCATCCATATCACTGAAAGTGTTGTGATTGATGTGGTAGTCACGGCCAACAGTGGTGACAGCTGAGCCTTGAATTGCAACACACGAAGCACTGTCAAACACTGTCACCTTACCAGGCAGAGGTGGTAGTTGCAGACCCTGGGATAGTGATGTGTATGGCCTAGAATGTTATGTGTTATCGATGATTACCATGAAATGTGGGTGTTGCATATGCGCACCGATCGTTAGTGAAGCTTAGAGATACTGGTGCGGTTTGAGCTTGCTGGTGCACATTTCCAACCGTGCTAGGAGAAGCTTGTACTTGTGAGACTACTTGGGAAACTTTAGTTGAGGGAGTATTTATCCTGCCACATTAAATGTTATCAATGGTTGCAGAATGGGTGAGAGTTATGTTCGCGCATCACACCTATCATCCACGATTTGTTGGGAACTTTCATCTTGAATAATAGATCTCATCGCACTGCCCTGAGGCATCAAGATGTTTGGGGTAACTTGCTGAGATGCATTTCCTTGCGAAAGCTGAGTTGAGGGAGCGTTTATCCTGTCACATTAAATGTTATTGATCGCGGAAAGGACGAGAATTGTGTTGGCGAACCTGTCCTCCTCAATGTTTGGGGAACTTTCATCTCGAAGGACAACGTCATTGGTGAGCCCCACCGCAGTGGCCTGAGACATCAAAGGTCTTCTTAGTTTGAATTTTGCGAGCACTTTCTTCATGGTGGTAAGAGGATGAAGTCACGATATCATTTCCCAGGATTCATAGCACCCGACTGCTGCTGAAATTTGCTATTAAAATGATTATCATTATACGAACCAGTGTAATCAATAGTCTACGCCGTCGTAGTACATAACATTTCTATCTAATCATAACCGCCAGCTTCCACACCTTTCGCACAAGTCTAATCACCCTTGTTGGCAAGCGTCCAGTTAGCGCCTGCAATATAGTACACCAGATGCCACTCTCCGGACAACGATAATGCGGAAGATACCTAGCTTGAAGTGCGATGCAACTGTAAGGAGGAGGCAGAGGCAGCGACAGAAACTATAGGACTTACTCCAGGCTGTATCATGGATGCTTGTCGCTGACGAGCCACGATTCACGGCAGTGCGCTCTGAAGGAAGGAGACAATATCTCCTTGTAGAAATTTGCAGACTCCTTATGAAAGGAGGACGCGTTGCTGTCAACTCGCCTTGTGACGTTGCCGTGAGGAGTGCGATGACGCCAATGGTCTGAACAGAGTGTCTAGCATCGCAGCAGCTCTATGGGTAGATCTTATGGGTCCATAGATTCCGACGTAGCCCGAAAGCAGGATAATTAGAGAGCCCGTCGCTGCAAAAGGCATCGTCAAAAACGACCTCGAAGGCGGAGAAGCTGATGTTGACGTGTAAGACGGCGGAAGTGATGTGTGCGATGGCAGATGGAGAAATCGACGCTGCGAGGATATGCGGGTAACGACGGCGGGCAATAGCCGAGTCTGATTCGAGAGCGAGCCCGCGCGCAGACTTCATGGGATTCCACAATAATCGTGGGGCTGGATAAAGATTAGCCAACGATGGTAAAAAGGCAGAAAGGGAAGCACAGCGTACATTCCCGTTCGCTTCTCTCATGCATCATCCAGACGCCACGCTCCGTGATCCTTTTTTCCCGGAGAGAGAGGTATGGGGATGAATCTCTCTCCCAAGTACATGAGACCTGAAGACGTGATATCAGTAAACGCCCAATAAAAGAATGAGAAAAGTGGTAACACACCTTTTCAGTCCGGCATATTCTCGATTCCGCGTCCCTACGCACCCGTCCTCCTTTGCTCTGTTGCCCTCGTCTACTAGAGAATCCCTAGATGGTTCTTCCTCGCAGTGCGCACCTTCTTCGAGTGGTGTGTCCCCAAGGACTTCTGCCGCTTCGGATTGAGAGTCGTCAGGACTCAGTAAAACGAACAGCTGGAACTGGTCATGTCGTGCGTTGCTGGGCTAGAAGGGCAGAATCAGTTATGTGCTGAAAACCACGAGTGAACACGACATACGTTGATTTAGAAAGATATCAGAATTCTTTGTCGAACGGGCTATCTCATGAGTCGCTTGGTAAAGATACCTTAGGGAGCGGAGTCAAAGTGATGTGCTGAAAAAGAGTGAACATGACGTACGTTCATGCAGAAAGATATCAGAAATCCGTATCCAAATCTTTCCAGTAGTTCCTCAGTGCGCTAGCTGCTCGTACTCTAGAAGAAGCCCCTGCCGATGGAGCAGCTTCGAATCAAGGATGCACGAGGCAGGAATGGTATGACGGCGCCTCAACAACTTGGTCCTTGGGGATCTCGTCGAGCATGATGTAGATCTATAGAAGATGAGGAAAAAGAGAATCGATTAGCGCGCAAAGTTCAAGAGGGATAAAGGAAATGTACGTACGAGGATCCCTGTATTACGATTACAGATGGACAACTGTCAATGAAGCTGCAAAACAACCTTCGTGCTTGCTGCCACCGCCTGGTACATTAATGGTTAGAAGATTGATTTTGAGGAATGAATAAAAGGCTCATTACATGGGCGCGGTGAGAGTATGCGTCATGTTGAAATGAACGAATTAGATGGTCACGATTCGCAGAAAGAACGATTGTTCATTCGGAAGCAAGAATTTCACCGGGGAATAGGGCTCGCGATCGTGAGATATGAGGGTGGTTTCGCTATGGTAGCAGGTGAGCAGATGAGTGATGTCGATGAGACCCAGGAGTCACAATGGACGGCGATAATACATGTTATCGCCGATAGCCATCGAGGAATGACGAACTCCAGTTTGACCGACGTATGGACGCTCTATTGAGTCCCTTGCTACTCCTCACGTAGACTCGGCTTCTTCTTCCACTTCGCCGTTCCACTCCTGGCGCTCTGACATTCTCTGTCACATCCTTCACATCAATCAATCGCGGTCCTCGCGCTTTTTTTCCTCCGGTGCATCATGGTCCCCAGAAAGTATTACCGGGAAGGAAACGCAAGGGCGAGAGGAGTCCTCTAGGAATCATGACAAAAAGCCAATGCTCGTTGCACTAGGCATGCAGTCAGCACAAGACCTCGCCTACGAACATTCTGCCGAGGAAATCATCGCTCTGGAGCTGGAGGTTGGATTTGATTGTGGTATTGCGGACATGGTATGTACACTTTGTTCGTCTTACCCATGCCATCACGCTCGACTGTATCCACTGACGAGCGATGCATTTTCAGTATATTCTTCAGCACTCGCACCTCGGCGTCCTCACCATTCTACGCAAACTAAGACTCCTACCCGCGATGTAGTGCACCTATGCTGCTTTCTGAGTCCTCATTCATGAGACATTGGATCTGGTGGAGACCGCATGTTACAACTTGACCGCTTGACCACGACTTTGATCTTGAGTTCGCCAGAGACTCAGTCTCCAGGAAAGTTGCACCGAGAGCACGAAAGTCATTACAGATTGGCTCTTCTCGGGCTCATCTACGCCGACTGCAACCATGGCGCCTTTCATGGGTCGCAACCATATGCGTGATGATTCATGCATATTCTGTATGTCTCTAACTCGTCATTGTGAGAGTTTGTTGCTCACCTAGAGACTTCTAGAGATGCAACGGCCCTACAAAACCCCATCATTAGGCCTGCCGACCCACCCAGCGTGTAAAGCTTACTCTGAGCCTCTCTCGAGTAGGACGCTATTCTGCCGATCTTTTGGACCTCCTAGCCCAATCGCTCTCGGAGGTACCTCTCACTCACCATGTTTGCACATAGGAGTGCGCAGATTACGCGCGCCATCTATCTCGAGATCGCCCCTCAAGAATATCCAAGCCTCTCTTCGCGCGCTATCCGCGTGTGGTTTATGTCGAGAATGCGGGGCATGCTGTAGTTGGGTCAGGATTCACTGGGAACCCTGAAGCTACTGAGGGTGCGCATCCTTCTTTCACATCGCCTTGTGAGAAACTTACTTACTAGCAGAGACACCTCAGACTGACTCGGTGCTCTTTGTGAAAGGTGGCGGCGCTGAACACATGGTTGTTTGCGCCTTGTCCTCTCGTAGATTGTTCGCTGAGGTGACACCAAACGTTGGCTGAACTCTCCGCCGTAGGCAAAGATACTAATAGACATCGGCAATCATATAAACTCAATTTCTACACCCTTTCTAACATGAATCATGTTAGTTGACAGAATGCCTTCTACTCAACGGCCCAGTGCCAGAACTTATCGAGCGCCAAGCTCGTTTCGAATTCTACTTCTCACTCTAAATCACGCGCAACCCTTTGGCAAGAGTTCGTCTGACTCGCAGAGTCCGTGTGCTTCTTCTCGGTGCTATGGTATGCTCTACCCAGCACGCCTATGTCACAAATCGCTGTCGAGGAATGATTGCTCCGATTCCAAGTACGTCACCGCTTCTTTTAACTAGAACTCACGCAACGCTTAGAGCCAATTGTTCTCATAGCCTGAGGTTTTGTCTGACTACCCAACTATCGCGAGGGACAGACATCATGAGAGCAAAAGCCAAATGAACGTGCCATGAACATGCACTGGTCATTCTTTCATGCGATATCGCTCCAGCGGTTGCTAGTCCCGTTCGACTTTGCTATGGCCTTTCTTTTAGTCGTTCTTCCCCGGACCTCCATGGAGCGAATTTCAGGACGTGCTCACCGTCGACACTATGGTCTTATGAGAATCTTACTTCCTTGCAGCCGAGGACTTTCTGGACTTGCTCGTCCTCCATGTTATGTCCTTTCGGGATCGTTATTCATTGATGCGTGACTTTTCAGTAGATCCGGTTAGGCATGTAATGACCTTCCAAGAGTCAATTTCTCTCACGCCGTGAAGTTCTCGCGATTATTCTCAGTCTATCCTAAATTTACAGGATTTGTTCTTCCACGTCATGAAGATGCAATGGCCATTCCTTGCGCACGCTACGAGCCTATAGTAGCTTCTCTTCCCTGACATTATGAATCTCCAGCAATTGCTCGCCCCCCAGTGTACGACCTTCCTAGGACTCGTTCCTCGCTCCATCATTCTCTACCAGCTCCCACGCGGTAGTTCTCCACATCATGGCCTTCCGGGGATATTCTTCGACTGTGCCATGATCTCCTCCAAGTGGAGCATATCTTCCATAGTAGGACTGTCCAGGTTTCGTTCGGCATATATACCATGCTGCGCTAGGTGGAGCTCCTACTGCATGCTCGTTGTCCAGAAGCTGCTTTTAGTCCACACCATACCTTCCCGGGAGCACTATCCTCTACTGGTTTTGTACCTGTGGTTTTTAGTGGATTCAATCTTCGGGTCATTTTCTTCTCAGTTTTCATTTATCTAACGTAGAATCGATATCTTTTGCCGCTTGGATATATTGTTATCATCGTCTATGAGCAGAAAAACACACTATCTTCCACCTAGATATTGACAACAGTGTAGCATTTCATTGTCCATGAAGTAAACCCTTCTATGATCGTTACGTTCTTTTCCGGAAGCATTGAAAATCGTCACTGTTTATAATTGGTGGTGCGTACAAATCGACTCCTACACTGTATGTTGAAATATTTCTAAAAGTAAGTTCTGCAGTTATCTTTATTCCGTGCTGGTATGCGATCTATTTTTGAAGTCGAATCGTTGTTGCATTTCGACGTGCTTTTCTTGCAGTTGAACTGGGCGTTAAAATTGTAATCATGACTTTCTTCCAAACCTTCCGCCTTCTTTATTAACCAATCATCAGTGGTCATTTACAGATGGAACAAGTCTTAACCTTCCCCCTACGCCATGTCAAAAGCAATGATTACCGATTTACGACATGTCAGATCGGTTGCATTCTTGTTGGAAGGTCTCCCCTGTTAATTGCAATAGCTTTCTTGAGACGTTTTAAACACTGAAAGCACATGTTCAACTTCAGCTGTTTTGTATTTACTTGGATCGCAGAGCTCATATTCGGTTGGTCCTATTCTACTTTACTCTAAACCATCTTTCTAAATTCTCGTTACAGGATGGATCGTGTTTATTCTGACATTATAGCGTACGATATCGCAGAATCGACTTCGCAGAGGTAACGCCATGTCGCTCGTTTCCCTTATTATGCGAGATGGTATGTTCTCACCACTTAAAGAAACCAATTCCATCCTAAAATTTCCTTTGCTTTCAGGCGTCATTTATTTTGGTTTTATTTTCGTGGCAAGTCTTATTACCGTCCCGCTTTTCTTGGTGCAATTATCATCTCAAATACGTCAAATTGGTATTGTCGTGCTCTAATGCGCAGCTAGCGCTTATAAGTAAAGCGCCATATTCGCATTCCACACCTGCGAGCTGATCGACAATAGCTTGACATCAAAGCCATATATGCAAGCTTCAACTCACTGTATGTTTTATGGAACACCATGAATAGCTCCGCAGCTAATGGGCTTCGTAGAATTACCAGTTTAATGGCTTCACGGCTGATTCTCAACCTCCGCAGCGTTGCAGATTATGATTGTGCTCTACGGCGTGCTGGTCTATAGGAAGAGAGTTATTTGGACATGGAAACAACTGCTAACTGTGAGTGGGATGTGTATCCCCCAACCACATATATATTACTCATTCCATATCATTCCTCACAGACAATGTTTATCTGGTGGAAAGAAACGTATTTGCCTTAAGGCAAGACCTGTCTAGAATAGGCAAAGTCTAACATATTCGTCATTCGATTACTTAACTACCTTTCCCCTTTTAAAAGTGAACCGGCTTGACCGGGCGTAAACTCATATGTCCTAAGGGAGAATTTAAAACTGGCAGGAAGTCACCGGCCGCCATATGGTAGCCTTCGAGGATGGAAGCAGAAGCGATAGTGTGGACACGGATCTCGAGCAGTTAGTTACGACACATATGTTGCGTTGATCACGGAAAGAAAACAAGAACAGTGAAACCGTCTGCCACAGAAGTAAGAGACACGGAAGATATCAACAGATGAATTCTCCTCAATAAGTAGAAGCACAGAGAGTCTGACATTCCGAGAGGTCAATGTCGGATGGTGCAGTAAAAACGTGAACGGAGATGATCATGCGACACTGTAAGGTACGGGACTTACTTCCCGGACACCGATACTCTAAGAATAGAACACATACTCTGCGACCCTGTGTCGCATCGTGCTTGCTTTAGATTACCTTTATTGTACATATGAATTTCGCAGACTCCAATTCACCTCCAGGCATTGCATGCTACCTTCATTCATGTTTCCAATTACCATATTATTGTGAAACCCAAGAGATTCCGAAGTAAGGGGTCTATTACCCATTTAGCTAACAACAAGTATTTAGAATAAGTATATAAGTAGTATAGTTTGTAGAGTAGTTACTCAGTCTTCTTGAATCAAGTACCTTGAATACGCAGCTACCGCTCACTTCTAAGTACTCTCTCGAAGCTCTCTCGTGTTTGCCTACTTTCGTCGTTCTCTCACGCTCTCGAAACTCGGCAACCTCATAGACACCGACACGTGCCGAGACACGTACAAATAAAGGGAGTGAATGTCAGAATCACCCTCCTCAAACAGTGGGCAAAGAAATTGTGATTATCAGAAATATTAAAAAGGGGTCAGGAATAGTTGGAAGGATGTCGGAAGCAGGATCTGATTCTTGCTATATGACATTACCTCAAAAACTCTCTGAAACCATGAAGAGGATTAAGGTTGTTCATCTCAGGGGTTATGTAACCATATGTCATTTAACTCATTCATTGATCTTTGTCTTGTGTCCTAGGTTTTGCTGTTGCCATTGAGTGTATTTTTTTCTTTGGTACCAGACACTATCAGGGTACTGATGTTGGTGAAACATCATCTCAGGCTTACACATCTGGCTCTTGAGAAGAAAGACTGATGCCATTAGTATCCAGTAGACAGTTACTTGGTAAATAAACAGTGTTTTCTCAATTACACTGCAACCTATGTCTGTAAATGACTGTTTTCCCACTGTCTGTACCATTGTGACTCTAGAAATTGCTTTATGGTGACAGCAACAGCATATCCATCACTGTCATGCCACCATATGCCTACAGCCATCAGCTATTACAGTATGGCAGACTCCACTAGATATCCTGTAGATTTAGAAGATGGGCTGAAGATTCAGAAGGCAGCCTTTCTGGAAGGATCCACAACCCCTGAGTTGTACTATCAGGATTAAGTATGAGATCCTGGATGCAATACTGCTGCCATATATAGCTAGAGATTCTCTAGATTCAGAAGACAGACAGACAGAGATGATCTTTCATGCTGGATAAACCCATACATTTAGAATCAATTGAGAGACTGGTTGCACCCACATCTTTGCAAGATAGGACTCCCATGACTAGTACTGGAAGCTAGAGTTCTTGAATGCTGCCATTGCTGTCCATACCCACTTGCACATCATATAGCCTCAGAAGACAGATTTTGCATGGCAGAATGATCCTCTAAACTTGAGTTATCTGGCCACAGGACCACATATGATAACAAAAGCTGTAGTTTACCATCCCAAATCCTTGAAAGATGCTGGTTGCAAAGAACTAGTGGGTCATACTTTCATCTTTCTAATTAATTTCAATCTTGGAGTTCATATGATATAGTAGAAACTAGTTTACAAGTATGCCCAGATGTTTGAGAGCCAGGCAGGTGTCATGAGGAACACAATATCATGCTATGAGGAGCACAATGTCATGTAGGCAAAAGCATTACACTATGCCAGGAGTACAGCCACATACCAGGAGACATTGGTGCCCACAAGGTCCATAGTGCTAAACAAGTGCAGGAACACAACCATAACCTTGTTTATGAACTTTCATCTATATAAATTCTGGTGGTTGTACATCAGATGCCATACTCATGGACCACAGCACCCTCCTTCCTCTCTCACTCCCTTCCTGCTCTCCTGGCACCATATAGCTGTTGAACCACAAATGAGTCCTCATCTCACAGGGTATGCACATCTCAGCTCCTGATACAGGGACCACCAGGAGCATAAGATCTTAGGCATTGCAGTTGCAGTCCATGCATAGCTAGGAAATGTGCTGGCCTGGGAAAAAAATGCCACACTTAGGAGAAGGGTTGGATGCTGCAGACTCAGGAAGGGGTAAATGGGTGTGTGTCTCTGGAAGAAGGAGTGGGAGATACTGGAGGCTCTAAAGAGAAATTGGATGGCTTGCAGATATGAAGAGGGTCTGGAAGAGTTTGCAGATGCAACAAAGGGATTGGAGAGGCTCACAGATGTGAGAGTCAGGAGGAACTCACAGATAAAGGAAAGGGATTGGAAGGCTTGCAGATGTGAAATAGCCTGGAGGAACTTGAATATGGGAAATGGCTTGTGGGATTGCAGATTTGAGAGAGGAACTGTGAGCTCCAGGAGGCTTGGGAGATGGTCTGCCTGCTGCTGTATACCACGAAAGACTGGCTAAGATTGCAGGAGGTGTTCATGGCACCATTTGCTCTTACTACAGAGTATTTCATGGAAAGTCATTGTCTAGGAGTCCCTCTTCTAATGTCCATCTCTTGGTATTCTGGAAATGCTCTTGGTCCATGGCATGACTTTCCAGGAGTTGTTGTTTGTCCACTCCCTAAATTTTCACTCATAACTTATACACTAAATGTATGATGATTCAGTATATTATTTCTAGATTTACAGTGACATAAAAATGATCAAAAGCAACATAAGTATCTGGAGGACATAGTTAAAACCTACAATCAAGTGTGAAACACCAATTTCAGCATCCCAGATTCTGATTGTTTGACCATCTAAGCCAGAGACCACCTGCTTTTCACCAAGAGAGAATGCAATAAATGTCACCACATGTGAATGCCCTTCAAAAAAGCTAGCTATGATCTTACCAGTTTTAGCATCCCTGATGCTGATTGTTTGATCCCATGAGCCAGAGACCACCTGCTTTCCATCAAAAGAGAATCAAAGAGATGTCAGGCTGAATCTAGAGCAGACTCTTGCTGTATAATATTGGTGTGCACCCAGGAGATGGTCATAAACCTCAGTCTGCTTCCCCACCTGTTTTCTCTTATCTTGCCTTCTTCCAACCACCCACAACTCTGGTCCTCTTCCCATCACACTATTAATGTTCACACTGTCCACACTCTCAAATCTGATTCCTGGTTACCTGAAAAGCTCCAGAAATATGAGATATTAGACATTGCAGTTGTTGTTAATGTATAGCTGGAGGACCTTGAAAGCTTAGCAGATAAATTGCAGACTCTGGAGGGGAAATATTCAATCTCAGGAAAAATTGAAAGATCACTGTCCAAATCAAGGTGCTGACTGCTCACATGACTCCAGAGAGGAATTGAGATACATCTACCTCTGTAAGCAACTCAACTTAATGGTTCACTCATAACTTATGCCTTCTATGTATGATCATCCAATATATTATTTTTAGATTTACAGTGCCATACAAATGATGAAAAGCAGTGTAAGTATGTGAAGAAGATACATATATGACCTACAATCAAGTGTAAAGAAGAGTGAAACACAGATAATAATTCAGAAATTCAAGATAGCTCAGCACTGAAACACCTAGTCCAGGATATACCATAGAAAAAGTTACTGAGGTCTAACTTTACCATAACTTGATTTCCAAGAATATTTACAATTTCATCATCACATAAGTACAATCTGATATGAGGTGGAACCCAGAATAAGAGACCAACATCATTGTGAACCCAGCCATTAGAGCTACATGAGTGAAGTATGTTTGAGCCTCCAATTGCTCTGAGCTGGCCTACATGGTGATAAGGATGAATATTAGAGGGAAAATTTGGATTTTGCTGCTTCAAATTCTGCATTGTAGAGCTAGGAAGATTAGAAAGGCTAGTTTGAGGACTCCATAATCTAGTTATTTGATGATTTAAGTCAGAGGCCACCTGCTTTCCATCTAGAAAGGATGCAACAGATGTCACTGAATTTGAATGCCCTTGAAAAGGACTGGTTATGGTCTTGCCAGTTTCAGCATTCCAGATTCTGATTGTTCCATCCCATGAGCCAGAGACTACCTGCATTCCATCAGGAGAGATTCCAACAGAATTCACTGAATTTGAATGCCCTTGAAAGGGGCCAGCTATGGTCTTGCCAGTTTTAACATCCCAGATTCTGATTGTTTGATCACATGAGCCAGAGACCACCTGCTTTCCATCAGAAGAGAATTAAATAGATGTTACAAAATGTGGATGTCCTTGAAAGGGACCAGCTATGGTTGTGCCAGTTTCAGTATCCCAGATTCTGATTGTTTGATTATATGAGCCAGAGACCACCTGCTTTCCATCAGGAGAGAATCCAACAGATGTCACCCAATCTGAATGCCCTTGAAAGGGACCAGCAATGGTCTTGCCAGTTTTAGCATCCTAAATTCTGATTGTTTTATCATATGAGCCAGAGACCACCTGCATTCTATCAGGAGAGAATCCAACAGATGTCACCCAATCTGAATGCCCTTGAAAGGGACCAGCTATGGTCTTGCCAGTTTCAGTATCCCATATTCTGATTGTTTGATCATGTGAGCCAGAGACAACCAACTTTCCATCAGGAGAGAATCCAACAGATAACAATGAATTTGAATGCCCTTGAAAGGGACCAGCTATGGTATTGCCAGTTTCAGCATCCCAGATTCTGATTGTTTGATCATCTGAGCCAGAGACCACCTGCTTTCCATTAGGGAAGAATCCAACAGATGTCACCTCATCTGAATGCCCTTGAAAGGGACCAGCAATGGTCTTGCCAGTTGCAACATCCCATACTCTGATTGTTTGATCCTCTGAGCTAGAGACCACCTGCTTTCCATCAGGAGAGAATCCAACATATCTCACCCCAGATGAATCCCCTTCAATAGGACAAGCTATGGTCTTGCCAGTTTCAGCATCCCAGATTCTGATTGTCTGATCATGTGAACCAGAGACTACTTGCATTCCATCAGGAGAGAATCCAATGGATGTCACCCCATCTGAATGCCCTTGAAAGGGACCAACTATGGTCTTGCTAGTTTCAACATCCCAGATTCTGATTGTTTTATCATGTGAGCCAGAGACCACCTGCTTGCCATCAGGAGAGAATCCAACAGATGTCACTAAATTTGAATGCCCTTGAAAGGGACCAGCTATGGTCTCACCAGTTTCAGCATCCCATATTCTGATTGTTCCATCCCATGAGCCAGAGACCACTTGCTTTCCATCAGGAGAGAATGAAACAGATGTTGCTTCTTTTGAATGCCCTTGACAGGGACCAGCTATGGTCTTGCCAGTTTTAGCATCCCAGATTCTGATTGTTTGATCATCTGAGCCAGAGACTACCTGCTTTCCATTAGGAGAGAATCCAACAGATCTCACCCCAGATGAATGCCCTTGAAAGGGGCCAGCTATGGTCTTGCCAGTTTCAGCATCCCATGTTCTGATTGTTTGATCATCTGAGCCAGAGACCACCTGCATTCTATCAGGAGAGAATCCAACAGATGTCACCCAATCTGAATGCCCTTGAAAGGGACCAGCTATGGTTTTGCCAGTTTCAGCATCCCATATTCTGATTGTTTGATCACATGAGCCAGAGACCACCTGCTTTCCATCAGGAGAGAATCCAACAGATGTCACCTCATCTGAATGCCCTTGAAAGGGACCAGCAATGGTCTTGCCAGTTTCAGCATCCCATATTCTGATTGTGTGATCCCATGAGCCAGAGACCACCTGCTTTCCATCAGGAGAGAATGTAACAGATGTAACTGGACTTGAATGCCATTTCCAGATATTAATAAGGGAAGGCCAGTCATCATCCTGCCCCTGCCTCACAGTCAAGCCATTTAAAAAATGCCTCCAGTAGTGTTTCTTGATAATTGAATTTTTTGGTGCAAATGGCATTGCTGATAGATAAATATGTGGTGTACATTCTGCAATTTGAGTGTGGTAACTGGAAATAAATCTTGCAGCATCTTTTGCAAATTCATACACTACCTGGTTTAGACTCTAAATGGAAAAATGTTAGAATATCAATTTTCAGAAAGATAGCATTTACCTTGATACAATTGGCAGTTACTTTTGCCCCTGCCTGGGCTTGTGAAACTTTTCCAGCTAAGCTCATAGCTTCAAGCCAATATAAAAATTTATCTTTAAAAAATATTTCCAGTTCCATGCCTAGTTCTTCATTCCAAGCCCCTTCATGTACAACATCATGTAAGTGCATGTTCCAAAATTCACAAGCATATTGCAGAAAAGTAGGTACATGCCTATTCACCACTGCTACCAAATCCTTTATCTGATCATTTTTTACATGAGATGTCTCCAATCCACAGATATTAAATTTCAGACTGGAATTTAAGATCTGCAGACAAGCTGCCATAATCTTCTGACTATGCTGCTTCTTCTCAATCCTGTAATTCATCTCACATCTTTCCATCATAAATTCATAAAATGTTAAGTGCCGAAAGTAGATCTTGCCTTCTGTTACAGTCAAGACTGAAGAAAGACAATGTAGAGTCATCTCAATGGTGTCATTCACATCATCATTTTGCTCTCCTTGGAAATATTTGATATCATCCACATGCAGAGGTACTTTGGCCAAGAGGATGGTTCCAAGAATATCCCTCAAAACTTTCTGCCTACATCCCCATTCTGAAAACTCAGAATGCAAGATTTGAGAATATAGCATGTCTACATTAGAGCTTAGATGTTGTGTTTTTCTTGTCAGAATTAATGCTAGCTTAGATCTAGGCATGTTTTCATCTTTTTTAGTGATGAAATCAATAGCAGTAGTAGCCCAGATAAACAGCCCAGCTGCTTGGTTGGTCAAATTTTGCAAATCATCCTCAGTAGGTTTCAGAAAGATTTTTCCAGAAAGCTGTTTAAAACTTTGCTGAAAAAAGAGGTATATATCTTGAGTAGTTGCTGGAGAGGCAGCAGCTCCTGTCTCTAGCACTATTTCCAAGCATATCTGCTTATCTTGAAATTCACCTGGCTCATATCCAGGTCTACCTGTCACTATGAGCTTGAAGCATTTTGGGAGATTTGACCACAGTGTGAGTGTTTTCAGAAATGCTTTAGTCTGGGAATTCTGGACCAAATCTAGCTCACACTCATCTAGAGCATCAAGGACAATTACAGGCAAAGAACCAGCCAAGAAGTTTTGATGAATGGTCAAAGGACCAGAGATTAGGCTTTCAAAATGGAATTCAATGTCATCCAATCTGAATCCAGGTTGATTCAAGATTTCCACAATGCTGCTTTTCAACCTGGAGTTATACTTGGCAAGATCATAAGCCACAGTGCACCAAACAGCAGCAGGATCAGTGAAAGTGGCATCTCCTCTTCTGAAAAAATACCAGCCACCCAATCTTTTTTGAGTAGATAACTTTGAGACCAAGCTAGAGGCAATGGCAGACTTTCCAGAACCTGGACTGCCAGTAATCCACATGATGTTTGGAGTATCAGGACCTAATATATAATGATAGGGAAAATAAGCAGAATTATGAAGTTTTAGCCTCTTGAATCCACATACCAAAATCAATCAGCCATTTATCAATCTGCTCAAATAGATCTGTTCTAGAGCCTTCCATGCATTTTGGTCTATATTGGCTAGCAATGTCAGTTGGCTTCAGATCCAGAAGTTTTCCATCTATATCACTGAAAGTGTTGTGACTGATGTGGTAGTCACGGCCAACATTGGTGACAGCTGAGCCTTGGATTGCAACACATGAAGCACTGTCAAACATTGTTACCTTCCTAGGTGGAAGCGGTAGTTGCTGAACCTGGGATGACGACGGGTATGGCCTGGAATGTTAAATATTATCAATGATTATTGTGAAATGTGGGAGCTGTATATGCGCACTGATTATCGGTCAAGCTCACAGATACCGACGCAGTATGAGCTTGCTGGTGTACATTTCCAAGTGTACTAGGAGAAGCTTGCACTTGCGAGACCACTTGTGAGACTTCGCTTGGGGGAGCATCTATCCTGCCACATCAAATGATATCAATGATCGCAGAATGGGCGAGAATTATGTTCGCGCAATATACCTATCATTCATAATATGTTGGGAACTTGTCTCTTGAATCATAGATCCCATCGTAGTGCCCTGAGGCATCAAGATCCTTGGGGTAACTTGCTGAGATGCAGTTTCTTGCGAACACTGGATTGAGGGAGTGTTTATACTGTCACATTAAATATCGTCAATAATTGCGGAATGGACGAAAATTGCGTTCGCGAACCTATCTTCCACAACATTTGGGGAACTTTCATCTCGAAGGACAACTTCATCGGTGAATCCCACCGCATTGCCTTGAGACATCGGTATCACCCCAACTTGCTGAGATGCAGAAATTGTTCCTTCCCTAACCGCTTTCCTTTGCTTCGAAGAGCTTCTTGGTTTGAGCTTTGCGAGCACTTTCTTCATGGTGGTAAGAGGACGAGGGTGACGTCTTATCAGATGCTGATGAGCGCCGTGAGGTTGATGAAGTCACGATATCATTTCCCAGGATTCATAGCCACGACGCACGGACCTTGATCACTCAATTGCTGCTGAAATTGCTATTGAAAACATTATCGTTATACATGCCAGTGTAATCAACAACTGCGCTCTGTGAGCCTTCCTTCCCGGAGAGAGAGGTATTGTGGAACTGACTGTTTCATGCATGGCTGGGCTAGGAAGGTGGAGTCAGTTATGTGCTGAAAATCACGAGTGAACACGACATACGTTGATTTAGAAAGATATCAGAATTCCCTGTCGAACGAGCTATCTCATGGGTCGCTTGGTAAGGACGTCTTAGGGAGCCGAGTCAAGGTGATGTTCTGAAAAGAACGAGTGAACATGACGTACATTCATGCAGGAAGGTATCAGAATCCGTATCCAAATGTTTCCGATAGTTCCTCTGTGCACTATCTGCTCGCACTCCAGAGAAAGTGGAAAAAGCCCCTGCGAACGGAGGGGCTTCGAATCAAGAACGCGCGAGGTCGGAATGGCATCACGGGGCCTCGGCAACCTGATTCTTGGTGATCTCGTCGAGCACGATATAGATCTATAGAAGATGAGGAAAAAGAGTGTGTCGATTAGCGCGTGAGGTTCAAGAAGGACGAAGGAAACGTACATATGTGATATGCTGATCCCTAGGCCTGTATTGCGATTACAGGTAGATAATTGTCAATGAAGCTGCTAAATAATCTTTGTGTGTGCTGCCACCACCTGGTACATTGGCGGTTAGAAGACTGATTCTGAGGAATGAATAAAGACACATTACATGATCGCCGCTTTGCTGGGTGAGAGTATACTTCATGTTGAACGTGAACGAGTTTGATTGGCGTCGATGGTCACGATTGGCAGAAAAGAACGGGTCGTTCATTCGGAAATATAACTTCCATCGTAGAGTAGGACTCACGGTCGCGAGACATGAGGGTGGTTTTCGCCATGGTAGCAGGTGAGCAGATGTGTGACGTCGACCAAACCCAGTAGTCCAAAGACAATGGACGGCGATAATATGTATATGCCTATGTTATCGCCGATAGCCATGGAGCAATGACGATGAGCAGCGACTCCAATTTGACACGCCTTGTGGTCCTCGAGCTTTCTTCCTCCAGTGCATCATGGTCCCCAGAAACTATTACAGCGAAGGAAGTGCAAGGGAGAGAGGAGTCCTCTAGGAACCAGGACAAAAGTCTGTTCGTCACACTGGGCGTGCAGTCAGCACAAGACCTCGCTTATGAACATTCTGCGGAGAAATTCAGCGCTCTGGAGCTGTGGGTTGGGTTTGATTGTGGTATTGCGGGTACCGTGTAGCCTACTGAACCATTCAATCAGCCCACTATGCAGCCTTTGGCGAACGACCGGCACGATGGCCCCATGGACAGGGCATCATACGTATGCTTCTCCGTAGGAGCGCTGCCTATCCAATCTGATATCCGCTAAATGCCTTGTACAAGGAACTCATTCTTTGGAAGCTCGCCCGCATGGCATCGGGACTCGGCTCAACGCTGCTTCGCTCTCTTCTAGTTCTCGCGGCTGTCTTCTCTCCGCTCTATTCCATCACTCACGTCCATTGCACTTCCCCATCGACAGCCACCGTCTTCACCTACCCATAACTCTCCATTCGCAGACTACGTGCACACGTCCTCATAGTTCCCCAAATCGCAGTCGCACAAGCACCACGTGCTCCTGTAGAAAGGCGACGCCTCGGTCGGCGCTGTCCAGCCCGTGACGGTCGACATCAGCAGCAGCCGGACAACGCCCAGGACAAGCAAAAACGGGGAGACGTTGGAGGTGGTGGAGAGGATGTAGGGCGTCGTTGAGCTTGAGCATGGAGGAGTGCAAGACGCCATTGAGCTTCTACGCAGTGGCCCAGCGGAGACACAGCCCGCCGCAGCCTCCAGCCGCGACCGTACCTCCAGCCAACCGGCCGCCTGCTCTTCCTCCATCCTCGGCTTCTGACACGCCTGGTACGCCGACGGCCCCATTTTCATCCGCGTCGTCTTTTCCCCATCCCCCAACCCAGAAGCAGAAGAAAGCCGCTTCGCCTTAATCACCTTCCCGTCTGTGTGATATACCATCGCGCTGTATGCCCTGCTCATCCCGTCCCTGCTCGTATTCCAGTCCATGATGAGAATGCATGAGCCGACTATGTCACTTCACATTTTTTGCTTTCTTCGTCTTTCGGTTCTGTTTATGCTGTGTTATTTCCCCGCTGTCTCTCTCTTTGTTCCCCCGACGTTGCCCGCTCCTCTTTCCCTTTCCTCCCGATTTCTTGTCCACCTGCTCGCTGCATCGCTAATTCTCCCTCCGCCCTTTTTGCGTCTTCTCCTTCCTCCGCCCTCTTATTCGTCCTCTCAGTCCGTCCATCCACCGCCATAGTTGCACTACCTGCCCGCGTCGACAGTACCCCATTCTCTGACCTGCTCCACATGTAACTGCCCTCGTACACCTCCAGAGCGCTACGCTCACGATTAGTCGCCTCACCCAAAGCATAACGTGTACTTCGTCCTCATGCATGATGTCCCCTCATTATGCATGACGCTATCCGTCTTCGAGCGCACGACGCTATTGAAGGACCCCCTCCCCCCTCACTGTTCCTCGTCTTCCCTGACTACTCCTCTCACCCGATTTTAAACTCTACAGTGCTCTCGATTCCAGAGCTGGTTGGGATGGCCGAACACCTGTATGTTTCTGATTTGTCAATGCTTTTGCGTGACTGATGGCGTCGTCCAAGGGTTGCCGCCAAAATATTTCCTTTGGCAGCATACGGTGAGCCTGTCCAATTAGCATTCCGTTCTGAACGTGAACTGAAAAAACTGATACTAGTTAAGACCTGTCTAGTATAGACAAAGTCTAACATATTCATCATTCGATCGCTTAAATGCTTTTAAAATCGAGCCGGTCAGACCAGGCGCAAACCCATATATCCTAAGGGAGAATTGAAAACTGACAGGAAGCACCGACCGCCGGAAGGTATTCTTCGAGGATGGAAGCAAAAGCGATAGTGTGGACACGGATCTCAAGCAGTTAGTTACGACACATATGTTACGTTAACCACGAAAGGAAAGCAAGAATAGTGAAAGTACCTGCAAGAGAAGTACGGGGCATGGAAGACTTCAATGGATGATTCTTCCTCAATGATTAGAACCATAGAGTCTGAAATCACAAGAGGACGCCATTGGACAGCGGTGAAGTTAGAAACGTGAACGGAGATGATCACGCAACATCGAAGTGTACCGAAACGTGTACAAATACAAAGAGTAAATGTTAGAACCACTTTCCTCGAACATGGACAAAGAAAAGAAGAAAAGAACCACCTATGAGCCTAGTCATGGGAGAAGTCGAAGTTCGCGATGCCAGGCGTTGGCCAGTACAAGATCCCCCGATGAACACTTGCGCGAGAAAAGGCTAATATCTGGGCCGGAAGTCGGGGTGTTGCGAGTGTCCATGAGGACAGGTAACTCTGTTCGCAAACATAATGCATTTATGCTTTCCCTTTCCCTCCGCTCGCTCCTTCATCGACTCATGTGAGGTTGCCGAGTTTCGAGAGCGTGAGAGAGCGACGAAATGGGGCAAACACGAGAGAGAGCTTCGAGAAAGTACTTAGAACTGAGCGAGCGCTGCGTATTCAAGGTACTCGATTCAAGAAGATTGAGGAACTACTCTACAACTATTCTACTTATATACTTATTCTAAATACTTGTTATTAGCTAAATGGGTAATAAACCCCTTACTTCGGAATCTCTTGGGTTTCACAGTTATATGGTAATTGGAAACATGAATGAAGGCAGCATGCAATGCTTGGAGGTGAATTGAGGTCTACAAAATTCATATATGCAATAAAGGTAATCTAAAGCAAGTACGATGCGACACAGGGTCGTAGAGTATGTATTTGTGCTCTTGCCAAAGTCCTTGGCAGGCTTGGCTCTCCAGCATGCCTGGACACAGCCATACAATTGAGTGATCAGTGATCAGAAGGGGGGGGAAGAATGTATGTCAACATGATAGTGGAGTGATAACAAGATTGACCAATTCCCTTTTTCCTTGAAAACATTGATTATTAACAGAGCAGGTTCATTCAGGAGGCATGTAGCAAGCCATGCAGAGTATTTTGGGGATATTCTTGGTCTGTAATTAGGCCAAATGTCAGTCATCCTGAAGCAGGAAGGTGGGATTGCACAATTTATTAGGCACCATAACTTGGAAGCAAGAATTTAGGCACCATAACTCAGAAGCACAAATTTAGCTGCCATAATTCAGAAGCATAGCTGTAGTCTAGTTATTAGGAGTAAAAAGTAGTTATTCAGCATAAAACTAATAACTCAGTAACTAAATCTTACTAAAGTAGTGTTGCCTTACATAATTGTAGTCTAATTATTGGGAGTAAAAAGTAGTTATTCAGCATAGAACTAGTTATTCATGCAATAGCTCAATAACTAAATCTTACTAAAGTTGTGTTACCTCTCTCCCCACCCACCACCAAACATGCACCCACCACCCTATCAGCCATGGGAACACCCCCACCACTCACAAAAATTGCCCTGCAGCCATGAAACACCTGAAACACCTCCAAAAGCTCCCCTGCCAACTGCTAAACTGCCCCACCACACCAAATTGCCCCACCCACTGCAAAATCATCCCCCACTGCCATGAAATAGCCCCATCCACTGCAAATATGCTCACCACCACCATGATACAGCCCAACCCACTGTGAAAGTGCCCCCTACCACCATGATACAGCCCCACCCAATGTGAAAGTGCCCTCCACTACTGCAAATATGCCCACCTACTGTGAAAGCACCTCACCCACTGCAAAATTGCCCCCCCACTGCTGCAAAACTGCCCAACCCATTAGCCCCCACTGCAAGACAGCCCCACTGACTACTAATGCACACTCTGCCACTGCAATAATACTCACTCACTATGAAACCACCAACCCACCACGAAATTGCCCCCTGCACACTGTGAAATTGCCCCCACCACTGTGAAGCTGCTCCCCACTACTGTGACTGCTCCCCACAATCACATTGTGGCCCTGACATGTACAGTGATGGTAAGCACCCATATTTTTATTTTTATTTTTATTTAGTTTTAGTTGTTAGTTGTATGCTTTATCTTGTGTTCTTTTCCTTCAATGTATTAATAGTAATTGTATATATTGAATAGAAGGCTGCTAACTAAGCATGATTGAACTGAGTGGCTGTTAATGACTGCTAAATAATTGATGAAATGTATTATGAATTGAGTGACTATTAAGAACTGCTAAGTAATGATTACAAGAAAAGAAGCAGTGGGAGTTGAGATATGTATGTGCTGGGATTGAGCCAGGGGTTTGGGGGCAGAGCCCCCAAGAGGGCAGGGGTTTGAGGGTGGCAGCCCCCAACAAGCTGAAATGCAAGCACATAAGGAGTGATGTGAGCATTGCTCTGTAGGTGCAGCATTGAAGCTTGTTGTTAATATCATTAGAACATGTAGTTTTGATATTGGTGGACTGATTGCCATTCTTATGAGGTCTTTACTCTTGGCCACCTATTCCACACGGAGTCCGCATGGAGTCCTAGGAGTCTGCTAGGAGTCTTCTAGGAGTCCTCAGAGCCTTAGGATTAAATCTATCAGCCATTTTGGCTGTAAGAGACACTCCTAGTCCTAGCATAGTTTGAGTCAATCCTAGAAAATCACTAGGAGCACTCAGACAGAGCAAGGACTTAATCTGCTCAGACTCCAAACAGCTGTGTTAGACAACTCATTGTTATCTTAATAAGGAAAAAAAAAATGTAGTCATTAAGGATTGAACTCGCAACCACACGTACTTTATCCATACATATATTAATCACACTAAACAACTTGACTATTACGCTATGTATAATAGCTACATATTTATATTTAATAGCTTATTCATATCAATACTTACATAATGGCTAATACCTTTACAGCCCACTACTATTGTTGATTCATGACATGTGACTTGTTAGTGACATGTCACTTCTGTTTGCTATTCTTCCCCATGCCCCTCCCATCGTCCCACCATTGCAGCTGCCATGTCACTGCTGCCCCTGCGAACAGCAACAGTGACGACAACGACGACACCAACAACAACGTTAACAACAGCAACAACATCCACGATAGCGACAATGACAACAACAATGACGATGACAACAACAACGACAACAACGACAAATGCAATGCTGGGGTGGGAGAATAAAGAGCAAAGGAGCAGGGCAAAGGTATGTAGCAGTGCACGACGTCCCTGATACCCTCTAATCTGCTCTCACCTATCCACAGCACTGACAGCAGGCAGCACATATGCTATAACCACTACAC